>CM030369.1:199297303-199576805 GCA_003604175.2 Clonorchis sinensis
TATAGCAACAACAAGCTTTGTCAGATGGGCACCAGGGATTCTCCGCCCTCTTTGAGGAGGGCTGGTTAGAGACCGTCCGGTCCTGGTGCCTTCTCACGTTTTAGTACGAATATTTCGTACTTTATTTCTTCTTCCGAAGGGCGACCAAGGTTTATATTCCACTCGCCCGTCAGCATTATCTCCACTGGCTGTGTTGCAGGAGGCAGCACTGTATCAAAATACTTGAATAATTTGCCAACTCGTCCAAATGAAACGGTTATTTTGTTTTGTGCAGTCCAGTTAATTGGTGAGCACCCTAAAAGGGAGGTTAATATAAATTAGTTGAGGTTTAATGTCACACCATGTTTATTTGTGAACAAATGATCATCCAAGCCTCGGAAATTAGTTGACCATGCTGAGCAAATTACTATGCTATGGCTTTGATGCATAGGATAACTGTATCATGATCATTGCCAATTTACTTGGAATCACTTGAAATATCTCCATCCTTTTTACATTCTACGCAGGATAAAGTAAAATGTTTCGCTGAAATCATCCAGGAATTGGGTGGAATTTCTCACAGAGTGCTGAAACTAACTGGATGCAGTCCAATCATTGAGCCAATGGCGGAACGTCTTTTGAAACCGTCGGAATATGAAACAACCAGCTTCAAGCGAGCGTTAAGAAAGGCGTGGGAACTCTTTCATCAAATAATGCGTCGGTCAGGTCAACTGTTTAACATAGTTGATGTAAAGGATGGTACTATTGAAGTAAGTCCTTTCTAGGTCGTGGCGTTCACTTGTCGCGTTTAGAGAGACACAGAACAGAAAATAAAATACACAGCAATATTTGAAGAAACCATTTGCACCCGTGGCATCGATGAGTACAGGTACGAAGGGGTGTACGCTTCAGATTGCAGCAGAAAAACTCCACACGTGAGTACTTTGTGTGAACATTAGTTCCAGTATTTACATGTTTGGTTCCGGTTGATGTTAGGCTATTTGGATGCAAATCTAGGTTTCCTTCTGTAAGTGAGCACAGTTTAGTTAAGGGAGCTGAGAGGCATTCTACAGTCAATTCATCCCTACTGTGAATCGTCAGCACTGTTCATCTCACAAATCCCCAGAGATTTGGCCGAAAGGTTGAGTGTACGGCTTCTAGCCCAGAGAGTGCCTGTATAAGTCTACCTGGTGATTCGCATGATTTGTACTGATGAAGATTCTCTATCAGGGTGAAACAGCCGTGCAGTGTTTCTCGGCTTTTCGGATTGATCGTCTTCAATTAGAGGGAGAAATCTCGATGCTAGTTGGGTACCACAGTATCACAAAATTGGACAGGTTTACAGCCATGTGGTGTTTGAATAAAGCACCTACGTATGGGAATATTTATGCAGATTTATGCATCGTATGACGAGTCTTGTGGAGGAGTTAGCAAACTGGGCGTTCCATAAGCTTGTGACAGCTGATCAAGAAGCACCTGAACGCAGCACGGACAATCTACGCTAACCCAACCTTCTGGAAATTTATGCAATCAGTCGTCTTTAGCCAGTGTTTCAGCCGTGATTTGGTCAGGCCTTTAGCACCACGTTCTTAGGAGCATAGATCTACTGAGCAGTACGCGTGGGTACAACTAGCATAGGCTCAAGTTCTCACTGATTCTGTAGCTGACGCTAATGGTCAACCCTGACTAGAGCATCCACTTTTCCAGGTTTGGATTTTTTGACAGCACAGATTAAATTATTTGTTGAACATAAATCTTTCGACCTCCTTCAGATTGGGAACCAAGCTATCGAATCGGTAAACGAACTGAATTTTGTGTGTGCTCACATTTAAGGTTTTGTTTATCAAAGAGTTGAACAAAACTAATAATATACTTTTCTTTGTTTTAATTACCATTATTCTAACCCTCAAATGGTGTTTTCATAGTAGACCTAACACTCAGATTGGCTACTGGAAATATGGAGAAACCACTGAAATAAACAACTTTAACGTTCAGCTAGTTTAGACGCATCGTTTAGGATGTCAATCATTATTGTAACATTGTTATCCCGATGCAAGACCATCAGGCTAACAACCCCTCACTATGAATATGAATAAATGTGTGAACTATCGACAGAACCAAGGACCGTGACATCAAACCTATTTTGGTCTTCAAAGTTAAGCTGCATAAAACAGTTAAACGTACCAGTTGATCAACCAACATGCTACCGATTCCTGATTCCTTTCCAGGTACTGCGAAATTGTGGAGTGAAAGTAACGACGAACGAAGAGGGTGAACATGTTGCAGTGAGCTGTACGTCCTACTAGACTGTGACGCCAAGACTTACGCAGAGTGGATATGAACAGTTGTTGCTTCTGGAAGTTGAACCATGCTAATGATTTCATTTCTTCTCCATTTCTTCTCCTTATCCTGATTGAATAAACCAAGCTATGCAATAAAATTTTCCTTCAATTATCCCTCTTTACAAATACTCTGGAGGACAAATTGTCAGGCAAGCTCGCTTTTAACTCATGTCATCTTAACCTGAGTTCTGTCGGACTTCCAATCAAAGCAGGGGATGGTTACTCAAAGATCATAAAATATTTCTTTAGAGTAGAATCACTTGCAAACAAGGCGATGTTAACGAAACTTTCGAAGGAATCTCAGCTGAATATTTTGTTCTATTACTTTCGGGTAATTTTGTTTCACAATGTCTGCCTCAAATATGATTTGGTACGGCATTCGAAGTCTCGCAAAAGATTTATCGGACGGAATGTGTTACTCATTGGTTCTAGTATTTTTCAGAAACCACGAGAGTAGTACGTTGCGCCAAGATCATAACAGTTTGAAAAGAATGCCCTTACTGCTGCTGCGGATGGGCCAGTATCATTGTGAAAGATATACGCTGATATATCGGTCACGACTTACCACAACATCTCAAAACCGAGTTGAAAAGAATTATGCATTTTAGTTCTGTACCAGAAACTAAGCATTGTCCAGTTTCGAAGGCATATCCTGAGACGCTTTAACTTAGCACTAAATAATCGGAGACTCTCATGGAACCGGGACGTAAAACGAAAAGGGCAAACTCATGAGCGTGGCACTCTCTTCTGTTGTTCTTATTCCTCTTAATAGAAATGACTAACCATTATTTTCGCCAACACTGGGTGAAGTTTTATAATTCTTCCGACCAATTTGTTGGGTTGTCATATTGAAGTTCCTTCTATGTAGGTGAAACATCTGCGTACAGCATACACAAAATTGTTGATTATAGGGGGCTATAAACCCGGCTAGCTACAACAGAACAAGCGATTATTAGGACAAAGTCATATATTTATCTTTTGCGGCAAAAAATAGTCGATTTCAAACATCAAAAAATCAACAAATTTGCACAAGAAAAAGATTTATATTGCTGTAGAAACAGGTGGGTGCGAGATGTTTGTAGCATGTACGTTTCATGAGTTTTTCCCCTGTGAAAAAACATTACCATAATGGAAAACGTCCCCATCCGAAATCACTATTCTCCTTGCAAGCTTTGTGCAAAATGATAGTTTTAACCTAAACAGGTGCTCTTCCGGAAGAGATATTTAGTCCTAATTTAACACAGCTTTTTAGACCAGTGAAGAGAGATTGTGTCCATTCACAAAGTCGAAATCAACTGGTCAAGTCTATTCAAATAAACGTGAATGATTTGAGTAAAGCTAAAGAACTGTATTTTAGAATGATTGCTGATTTTTAGAACATCCAAAAGTGGGTCGGTGTCACCCTGTTGGTTAGATTATTCGAGGTGTTTGACGAACGAAAATCTGCTCGTAGTCTTTACGGCATGGTAAAATTAGCTCATGACTCATCGGAGTAATCGCTCGTTACATCACCAAATAGTTGAACTCAAACGTTTCCTTAAAATTTTGTTTTTTATGTGGACGATTATATTAATTGGTTGTTCGTAAAACGCTGAAAGTATCCTGAAATACAGGGATACCGCTACTTAAAAGGGCACAAGCAAAAAATTCGGAGCCTTCAGATTTGGCCTCTTGATACATACATAACCACTTTCACTGAGGTCGTCATTCTGACTATAGTGAATTCACAGCTGAATGCTTCGCAAATGCCCATGCTAATAGTTTTGAACACACGGTGGAGCATAGTGTTTCGATTTAGTTTTCAAGTCTCTCCCTCTATAGCGTGTAACTTTACGCCGAAAAGCACGTCGCCCCGGGGTAGCAGAACAACACATAAAGATCCATATGTTATCACCAACCACGTCTGCTCACTATCTTCAGTGTGGTACAATGAACTCATGAACCTTGTAATCAAAGGGCTGTCTTTTGTGAGCTTATCAGTAGGCGTCTTTCCTGCCACAACGGTTCCTTTATCCAGTATGATACAACCGTATATCAGTTCGGTTTCTCTCATCTACTCCGTTTCCTGCATACTGATCCAGCTGTTAGGCAACTCATTCTTCAGCTCCACTACTACACAGCTCCCGATTAGCTATCACTCTAGATTTTGTTAACATTTTAGGCAACTACACAAAGAATACACTTTGGAATCCATTCTAATTTCCAATACCGATTATTTCCAATAATAATAGGTCACCTACAAAAGGTAGCAAAGCTTCGCTGAAGAATGTTTAACTGCCTGCTTCCAGTTCTGAGCTGTTCTACTTGTGTTTAGATCCCGAAAAGACTCCTGATTTTTTTAGCATAACACCTGCACTATAGAAAAATGCAGCACATGATGGGCCAATCTGCACTAAGCCAGCTTCCACAAAGGCTTCCTAATCAACCCCTCTTCAACAAATATAAACCCAGCTGAATTTTGGGGAGCCGGCGTGTTACATTTTTTAGTCTAGTGTTTCGGTGCGAAGTTTCGCCAGACATATTGTTCATATCACCACTTCTGAAACAACTGGCTCCAGAAATAGGACTTAGATATATCCTGCGACCATTTGGATAAATTCGTCAGACTGGTGAGGTGGAATCTGGGCAAACTGTTTTCCTACTACAGTATGTGGCATTGCAGTGTTTAGACACAGGTCTCCGTGGTTACTTTCAAAACCTCATGATCCATTACTCCCCTTGACGAAAAGGTTATCTTACAAATAATGTGTTAATGGTTTCAGAGACGTTTGATTAACGACGGAACGCTAATAACACGGTTGCTGAAAACCCCTCGGCAGCCCATGACCGGTTTCCGATGGCCGGTTTCTTGAACACATCAGATAGGCACGGTTCCCGAATTTTCATCGATGGATTTGTTGCTAGGCCAACTTTCGTGTTTTATACAAAGGCAATCGCAGGCAGATTGAATACTTTACCAGGTTCGCAAGGTTTAAATCAGAAAGAGAACCGGTCACTGCGGTCAGTTTCGGCTAGCACAATTACTCGGAAGGGAATGTTTGCTGGAAGTCCAAGTACATTGGAGTGAATGCCTAACAGTTAAGAGAGATTGATTAAGGGAGGAAATCGTCATCTAACCGAATAGGGTTCACAGGCCTTTCTCTGAACTCCTAGGGCACTGAAGGTGAATATTGCTTTTGGGTGTCGTTAAAACATTTTGCCACTTTTTGTTAGTCAGAATGGGTTAAGAGAGCTGAGTTAGCTTTGGGAAAATTATGTAGGGTTTATATCTTGGACCCAGCCCTCTTCACTGATAACCACATTAAGTCTACTGGTCTAAAACCGCTACACACTCTTGCCAATTAAATGTCCCCCTTCCAAATAATGTTATTATCTTTTGCTAATTTCTCCTCCTCACCCAACTAGGATCAGTGTTATTAGCTCTTGTCTCAAAACTTCCACGTTCTTCAAACCTATTATGTGTCGACTGTCGAGTGCACATTAGGTCGTTTCTGAGCATCTAATTGCTGCCTGATATTCATCTGCCAGTGCAGTCAAGATACCACAGCAAAGTGCCAGATAACCCTTTAGCAGTTTTCCCTGAGGCCGGCGGGCAGCTTCAATGAGGATATTTTATCAATTGCAGTTCATGAACAGAAATAACAGACAACAGTTCGCTTCATTAGAAAAACGTAGGCGTTTTAGTGGAAGCTCCCACTTGAATCCTCAATACAGTTAGCTAACTTGGAAGAACTGTCAAATTTCGGCTTTACATGGAGCCCACAAGCAAATCTGGCCACAGAAATTTTGTGAATATCTGCTTTTTCTCGAAGGAGTGGGAGTTATATGTAATATGGTCTCATTAATAAAAAAAAATATGAGGAATTTGGCGATGACGCGATTTTAACCACATCTTCGTGTATTGAGCCTGTGCGCAAGCCTTTTAGCGTCGTCACACCCAGAACGCAGCCAAAAGGAAAAAAAATGCAATTTCGACAGACAGGCCGCAGTCATAATTTACAGTATCATCACTTCCTGGCAAACAAACCATGATGGCGGTTTATGGCTAATATACCAAAAAATGAATTTGCGAAAAAGGGCCTGGGCTTTTTTCCACCCGATGAAGGGAGAATGTCGGTATACATAATTAAGACCTTCCGGTTTATCTCGGTAGCACTAACATGAGCCTTGTCGGGATGGTTGCTGTTTTGCAAGGGTGAGAGATGTCTGGTACTTAGTACCCGTTGTCCTTTATACCGACGTTAGGTTGTGCCTAAAAGCAAGGTTGAAAACTGACGATAATAAGTAAGTCGGTTTCCGCTACCCAGTGTAAAATTGACCCAAACCGAACGATGAAGCCTCTCACCTTTTTCCTTTAGAACTTAATATGTGGCATGGACGCGCTCAAAGATGGTTGAATCATACTCGAGCTTACCGCTAAAAATATTTGTCAATGGTGGGCAGTGAGTCACACAAAGAATGACTTCATCACTTGTTACTCCGATATTCACTAGTAAAGCCATAAAAAAGTGTCGACCGGGTTTCCCACGGTATTACCTCACCCGAAAGAACAAAGCGTATTATGTCATGATGTCAGTTTGTTAAGTAACAACATACTGACTGCCCAAATAAAGATCCGGGACCTGCTTAGCCACAATGTTTTACAAAGTTCAAGGCTTTTTGTACATCCATGTTGACCAGCAACTTATTTTTCTCGGCTATGAATTTAGAAAGAGGAAAACAACAACCAGCTTCAATATTTCAGCTTATCAATAACAAAATCAGGAAGGCATTGTCCACAGTTGATACAGCTAAACTGTTTTTATCAACCTAGTCGTTCGCTTAACTAAAGCGGTCAGTAAATACTGCTCAGAATGCTTACATATTTTGGATAGGTTGCGATTTCGTGTAATTCGAGCGAACGTACTTTTTGATTCCAGTTGAATCCGTGTTTATTCCTGTTTGCATCTAAAAGTGTTTATTTAGAGGCAGTTTGTTGTTACGCGTTTATCAGTTTTAAGCGCACCACACAACTGTCAAATTGAAGCCCCTCCTCACTGGCAACCGATTTCACAGGACTGGGTTTTCATTGGAACCTAAGGAAGCTCACCATGCAGCCGTTTAATTTCAACCACAGATTATTTTTTGAAGGCAACGTATGATGTGTTCTAGCCCATAAGGGACGTGTGTTCGGAAAAAAATCTATTGCGAAACATAACCAATCTTTTATTTCCACGAATGTGATTCATTCACCCTTAATTTACTTCGGCAAAAATTAAAATTTAGTCAGTAGAGAAATCCATTATATTCGGGGTCGATCCAACGCCTCTGTAAAAGAGGTAAAGACCTAGATAAAGCATAAGCGTAATACATACTGACCCGGCATTCGCAAACTCTCAGATTTTCGCTTCCGCTTCTTTATTGCCAAGTGGTGCTAATGGGGACAACATATTCAATTTATTCACAAGAGGGCTCAACCGGGCCGTAAAACCATGATCCACGTAGAAGCTTAATCAACTGGGTTTCGCTGAATAATATTATTAGGAAACATTCTATATAATTTAAACCGGAGTTGAACATACAGATCAACGGTATCAACGTCCCCAGCCTAAAGATGAATACGTGAAGTATAGCTGGCTGTTCATGTACAGATTACTTTTGGGCCACATAAAGTGAAATCGGTAACAATTTTCAACTTCAAGCTTATGAGCTGACTGTGTTTTATCCAGGGTATGTCGACGCTGCTCCGTTCTTTATTGTATTCACAGACTGCGATTTTGCACCATACAGTTCACACTTTTGTCACACAAGAAACCAGTCATTCAAGAAAACGTCACTGAAACACTGCTAAACAAAATGCCGTGACTACGATTTGGTGGTGATTTCTTGCCAGCCAACTCCCAGAATTTCTGGAAGAATATTCCTAAGAATATATCTGTACGCTTTAAAACCACCATCTTCATTTTCCAGACTCAGGCTCGTTCTCAAGCTAAGTATCTTTAGCTGTAGTTCACAGGAGTAGTTTAGTTGCAGTCATTTGGCCTCACGCTTTATAAAGTTCAGCGTCACCAGGTGTTGCTAGTTTGTTCCCATCATTGGTAAAGGCACTTTGCCGGAGAAGGTTTCACCTTGACTTGTGAAGTTCCAATCGTTGAAATCAAGATAGCACTGCATATTGGCGACAATTTTTAGGAGGTATTCTTGGTATGGGTACAGTACTTGTAACACCCGTTTCGATTTTCAGTGCGGGAATTTCGTATTACTCAGGTAGAATAGACTCGTAGGCAACAATGAGGTGCATTATACCAAAAAAGAATATCACAAAAAATTCACTGCTGTAACTTGGTTCTTGTTGATCAAGCACAACAAATCAAAATATATTCAGAATGATCCTTTGCCTTAATCTGGTGAATTTTCAAGCAACATCTTGTGTCAGCGTGACTTTCAGGTCAAGACTAAACAGTAGTCAGGCCATCCAACTACGTGTTGTGACTTCACATACAAACTAAAAAAGTGGACGTATCCCCTCGACCAACCGAAATAGGTCTAGGTGCTGGTAACTGCTGTTGTCCTCATTTCTGATTACGGGATTTCTGAGTTACACCAATGATGATGGCCAAAACTCTGAGGAATAACCTGGGTACAATAATGTGTTAGTCCATTAGGACCCAATCAAAACCCACGGAGAATTGCAGACATACTTTGTTCTGGAGGGCCAAACGCACCACTATAGTGCAGAATTGATAAGGGAAAAAAACTAGTAAATAACAAATATAAGACGACAAGGACTTTCTTTGAAATTCTATCAGAAGCGAACTTAGATGAAGAAAATGAGCAGGATCGGGCAACCAAATAAGCAAAACTACATAACATTAAATGTATTCCTGGTAAACCCGTTTTTAAAGAAGGTAAGGAACCTCTGGTAACCCATCTGGCAAAGCTTAATGGTGTTATATGGAACGAAGAGAAGGTGCCTGCAGAATTGGGCATGTTGACAGTTATCCCTATCTTCAAAAAGCATACGCGGACGCTGTTCGAAAACCACCGTGGCATCAGCCTGTTAGCTGTGGCATCGAAGGTGCTCTCTGGTCTTATCCTTCGATGGTGGAACGAACACAGGGAGAGACAGATCCGTGAAAACCAAGCTGAGTACCGTCCTGCAAGAGGACACATCGATCATATCTTCCCCTCCGACAGATTCTTGAGCAGCACACTGCTTCCAGCAACCAACACTGGTTGTGTTTCTCGATCTGAAAGCTGCCTTTGACTCTGTAGACCGCCAGGCACTATGGCAGTGTCTGTGGAGCAAAGGTGTCCCCAAAGTTTGACCCTCCTTAAGACGCTGTACGCCAACTCCCGCGGCCGTGTGAAGGTCTACGGGAAGCTCTCTTCTGAGTTCACCACATCAAGTGGTGTCAGACAAGGCTGTTCTCTTTCACCTTTCCTCTTCAACTTCGTCATTGATGCGATCATGGAAGACTCACTATCAGCCTCTACTGCCTGTGGGGTCGAAGTGCTCCCGGGACGTCCGCTCACAGATATCAGTATGCAGACGACATAGCTCTTCTTGGATCTGACGCCGTGGTAATGCAAACAACATTAAATAATCTAACTAATTCCGCCTCACGGTTCGGCATGCGCTTCACACCTGCAGAATTTAAAGTGCTATTGCAAGACTGGGTGGGCCCGAACCCTGGCTCATGCTTGCGGGTGAACCGATTGAGATGTTTACCTGGGCAGCTGTATGGGTCCCGGTGGTCTCGTGAAAGATGATATTTCCATCCGAATTGGAAAGGCCAAAGCAGCTTTTGTGAACCTGCGTCACCTGTGGCGTAGGCGTGACATCAGCTTATCCGTCAAGGGTCGAGTTTACAATGCTGCGGTGCGCTCCTTATTACTATACGGATCGGCCGCCTGCCGAGGACATCAAAAGACTTTCAGTGTTTGACCATCGGTGTGTCCGGAGCATTGCCCGAATCTGGTGGAAACACAGGATAGGAATGCTGAAGTACGTCGAGTGGTATTCGGGAGAAATAACTCATCCTCGATAGATGAACTGATCACCCTCATAGGTTGCGCTGGCTTGGCCACGTGCTCCGTATGCCAGTCGACCGACTTCCTCGAAGGGTTCTTTTTTGCACAACCACGCGAAGGGTGGAAAAGAGCCAGATGTGGTCAGATAACGAGTTGGTAGCAAAGTGTGTAAGTCATCACCAGCAAACTCAGCTGCGCTGGTCACTGCCAACTTCCTGGATGGGGACCCCGAGACAGGCCACATCAATGGTTAGAGACATTGTCAGACATGGCCCAGTCGCGCCCTCAATGATGCTCGTGCATCCAAGCTATCACCTTCAATTCATAGTTCCCTTCCCAATCCCCTCGCTTAACAATCCACTGTCAGTGGTATATTTACGCACCAATTTATCAGCTCCCGCCTTAAATGCGTAGGTACCTACCTCACCTCCCCATATCATCGGTGAACGAAACTGTGGCAGCTACAACCACTGTACGACAAGTACACGGTTCTTACAGTTGATGATGATGAAACCCATTTTCAAATGTATAACGAGTCACCATTTCAAGAAAATTGACTTCGAGCAAGCCTGACACAAATTGTGGCGCTACACATTGAATTCGCTGCACAATCTCCCGTAGGTAACTTGTTGAAGAGATTGGAGGTAAAATGTCAGCATGGATGAAATGACTGCATCCGTACTACGTCAATAAACGGATATGATCAGCAACCTCAAGATTGAGTAAAAAACAATGGTTAAGTTGTAGAAACCATGGCGTTTTGAAGATCGAGGATGAAGAGTAGTCTCTTGAAACCCACATGCTCGACACATGTTAACATATGAAACTCGATTTAACCTACGCACAACGGCGTGCAAACGATCAGCGCGTTAATTGTGTGCCCTAAGAAATGCTGTTGGTCAAAGGCTAAAAGGTAGGATATGTCGTGGAACAGACAAACCGAAGTTAGAGTACAAGAGCGGGAGATTAAGCTCAAAATCTCTCTGGAATTTTAACAGATCAAAAACCAGTCAAAAGAGGAATCATTAGGGTTGACCGCGCCAGCGAACCAGGTTCTTCCAATAACGTTGAACTTTGACGCATTTCTCTCTTCTCGTAGCTGACGAGTCCTTCAGTAGCGGCAATGAAACCTTTGTTACCATAGTTGCTCGCTCAAAAGGTCATTCTGCAGGGAGAGATATTGTTCAAATTACGTGAATTTCTATAAACCCATGATTTCTGGAAGTTAACACCTGAGCTTTTTCCTTTCATATCTTTGAGTCCCACTTTGGGCTGCCATTTTTAACCTATCTAGCTTAGTGAGACTCCGGGCAGTGCCATGAGGCAGATTTATGCGTATTGCGATTTGGCTCACTGTGGTTATTAAACCCTAAAGCGTGCGAACAAATACGATCATCAGGCAATACGATTCATCAGGCGAATTATTCTGTGCGCCTCTGTAAGTGTAAAGTCGTCTTGTAGTATGCCTTTTGTCAATTTTTACTTCTTCTTTCTAGCTAGTCCTAGCAATGGTTTCCAATTTTGCCTGCTAACCGTCTATGTCTTCTGAAAGGCCGTTTTATTTGTGGAGAAAATTCTTCTGCTTAGGAATCAATCTGTTCTGTTGTAAACCTACTTAAAGCTCCGGCGGTTTACTTTCACTCACGGGTAGTTATCTTCTGGAGGCAAGCATGTGGGCTAGTGCATTTTGAAAGAGTCCATAATATAGCGGAAGTTGACGACTTGGGGTGATTTCAGATTGCATGCCCGGAATGATTATCACTTAGTAGAAGGAAGCTTCTGTGCAATATGAATTTGGAATGTCAAATCTTGCACTGATGAATAGAAATACAAAATCATGTGTCTCATTGCAGAATGTAAGCAGTGGTTGCATGTGATGTGGTATTCACCCTCGATTTCAGAGTTTGATGCCCTCATAAACAATGCGCCTTGATCAAAGCTTATTACATGGAATGCTTTCATTAGAATCGCTTGATCTTCTCTCATACCTTCTTCACCGTTGCTTGCTAATGGAGTGTGACAGCTTCAAGTGAGGTAGATCAGTTAGGTCACGGCTGTCTTCCAACTACACTGTGACTCAGTTAGAAATGGAGAACACAGCACTAAAAAACAGCGCTACTTCGTGTGTAAACGTTTCAGACAAACATCCACTGTAGCCCCCTGTCTCTCAGAAGCGATCGGTTTCGGCCGAGCTCATCAACCTTAAAGTTTAACGGCCTCTGCAAGCATAATAAGGTCGCGAAGTAAATAGTCGCACCCCAAGGAGCTTATCCAGGTAAGAACAATCTCCTGGATACAGACCTGACAATTTATCCGTTAATTAGCACTTTGACAGGATTGATCGCAGGACTGAGAGCCCACAAGCAGGCTTGTCCAGGTAGGCAGTGGCAAAATAGGTGCCCGACAATAGACATACTTATTGTTCCCAAACTTTTCTGGAAACGATGACCACAGTTACAAACGTTCCCAGGTGTGAAAATTGTTTTTAACAATTTTTCGACTCGGACTAATGCACTACTCATAAGGTTGTTGAAAATTCTTCAGCAGTCCACCACCGGCTTCGTCCTTCTTGGGACTCATCAGGTAGGCGCAGTCCCCGCGTTTCCATCAATCTTATGTTGTACTTGAAACCAAATTGTACAGAATTAGCGCAATACAGTCATTTGCAAACAAATTTGGTTTCGCCAGAGACACATCTGGAACCTAGCTTAGTCTTTCGCTTGTGATGTTTCCAGGCAACTGAATGTGGCGCCCCATTTTCCAGTTGCTACGATATTCGAGATATCGTTTCAAGTCGAACATAAGGTTGACGGAAACTCGAGGACTGCTCTACCTGATGAGCCCCAAGAAGGGCGAAACCGGTCGTGGACTTTCGAAGAATTTTCAGCAACCTTGTGAGTAGTATATTACGCCTGTGCATGTATCGCGATATCTCGAATATCTTGGCAACTTGATAATGAGATGGCCTGGCGCAGCACATTCAGTTGCCTGGAAACATCATAAACGAGAGTTTCAACTGGGTTCCAGGTAAGTCTCTCATAAAACCAAATTTTTTTTTGCAAATGAATGCATTTCGCTAGGTTTTTGACTCATTATATCGAGCCAACTACTGACGAGCAATCTGTAGGCAATGAGAATATTCTGACTTACAAACTAATTTCGCATCGGATAAAAGTTGTAGACGAATGAACTTTACTCACATTGTGTGAGTGTGTCAGATTTGCTTCAAAAATTGGCAGTATGACGTCCCAATCTCCATAGTTAAATTGGTGCCTAAACACAACGGCACATCGACTGGAGTTGGGAGGTTTTAAAATCGTGATAGGGCTTAATGGAAAATGAACCTCACAATGAAAATCTCCAGATCTCCAGACCTACAATGAATTAGCTCAATTTGACGGAGTGTACTATGGGTTTGATTGATCATGAAGTATAAAGCTAAAAAACGTATGAAATATGCTAACGCCTCAACCAGAAATAATGAACTGCACACTTCCACCAAATTAAATAAAAATAGCACGTCAATCGTTAACCAGAATTTGGCGCCTACGCATCTGAAATTCCTATATCTAAATGTGTTATTGTCGGGACAAATTACCCCGAATGTCTAGTTGTTCAAAGTGCATAATAATGTATGAAGATGAATAGGTTACCGCAACATCAAGCCAATGGGTCGACCATTTGCATTTTAAAGCCATTCGATTCATAACCAAACAAAAGAAAAGTATCTTTCTCAACATTTGCTTAGTGGTTGATTGGTTAAACTCAAAGCACCCACTGTGTTCAGATTTATCAAAAACCCATCGTCGAAAGTCAGTGTCTGTCGCAGGTATTCAACCAAACCTTACCCGCGTTAATTATCGTTAATTATCGCGAATTACAGAAACCCCGAAATTCTAAATTTACAGAACGTGGATCATTCTAGAACCTCCTTGATTGACAATGATCCCCTTACAAGAAAGTTAGCTTTATATATTTGCTCGGAGATTTATGTCTCTCAATAAACACCGTATTTGTCTAGTCCGTCTCAATCTCTTGTAATTTTGGGGTTGGTGTGTGGGTGGAGCAATAGTGAAATGGCATTCGAAGGTCAACGCCGGCCTATAATCAGATATACTTCTAATATACACGGATGCAAGCCGCTGGTAAAACAACTGATATTACGAAGGGTCTGTAGCCACGAAGGATAGCATCCAGACATTAAAATCAACGTAACGACGCAACGTGACAGTATCCTACACCTGAACACAGGAAGATATTTACAGAAAGGACGCAATCATAAACGCTTCAGCACCAGGCGACGACGAATCATCCTTCAGAGGAAGCGACATACCATAGACGAATATTATTTCTCTCACGATAAAATGTTTCAAGCACATCTGAATCGTTTCCTTGAAAGCCGTCCCACAGAACTTATAAGGAATATTGATTTTAAACGTGGTAAAGGCATTTTCTGGGGATAATTTTCTATTGCTAACATTCCGGTAGAAAGCAGAGAATGAGAATTCAAGTTTATGAAATGCAGCGCCCAGTTTCCTAACGTACATGTGAGAATGAGTTAGTAAACATGAAATGCATCGATTATCTTGGCGTTTTGTGAGTTTAACCAAATATACGCGGTTCCTAGCGCCATTTATGCCCAGCTACTTGGGTGCATCAAAGGCTAATCTTACAAACGTTTGAATAAATAGGAAGAAATGGGATTAACTGCCACTATTACTGTTATCGTTCTTTTTTGTATAGCACACTCACAGGGGGAATAATTGGTGCGACCGGTAGACATGGAAGTTTAGTGTACACAAGAAAATTAGAGAAAAAAGATGAACGTTGCATACGTTGGTTTTTGGCCGACGAAGTGGTCTCTAACATATGCGAGAATGGTTGATATGGAAACACATTTGTGGATACCAGCAATTCAAGAAAAAGACGGATACGGCTGAATGCCTTCCAAGGCGAAGTGAGGTCTAGTGCAATCAAAACTTGCATATCAGACACAAGGCTTTCATCATGCAGGGTCAGGTGTGCAAGTCAGTGACAAGAACGAGCACTCAGTTTTGATGTAGATGTCTGCGAAACCTGCGAAACCAAAAACAAGGATTTTCTGGAACGGACTTTTGCCCTCTTCAAAGCACATAAGTTGAGTATCTCCTTGGCCGTACCAAGAAATGAACCACAGAAATCCTATAGGTAAGATTTTGGGTTTCCGGAATTCAAATCCTGGGTTGGCCGAGACTTGCACCGCTAACTAGCATTATCAAGAATAAAACCTTGCTCCGTCGCAAGAACGATTAAAACGGCACAGATGG
Organism: Clonorchis sinensis; assembly: GCA_003604175.2. NCBI lineage: Eukaryota > Metazoa > Platyhelminthes > Trematoda > Opisthorchiida > Opisthorchiidae > Clonorchis > Clonorchis sinensis. The sequence continues at coordinate 199,312,944 of CM030369.1, forward strand.
TGAAGTTCCTAAATGAATACGTTTGCTATTTTTCTAGGAAGCAGGATATCGTGAGCGGTTTGAAACAAAAAATACGTTTATTTTACCCAATCAATCTGCTGATCATTTCTAGTGTTGTCTCACAAACCAAGGTAGACGAAAGAGGAAGAATCGAGCTAAATGACTTAGCTTGGTGAACTTAGCATTTGTTAGTTCGAATTCTGGGTCAAAAAACAAATAACAATCATGAGCATTTAGCGTCCAATTGATGAAAGTCCTAAGGACGTTACAGTGCTAGTTAAATCCGACCAGAAAAATACAATCGCCGCTAAATAAACTCGTGCATTTACCAAAACCTTGGTCACTTGGGATCGAATTTCAGATTCTTCGCTGAACTAATGTTGACCTGGCATTCTAATACGGTAAGAGGTCTTAACTTCCCCTCAATGGATGTGAGGTAGTGTTTCATCAACCAATATTCAGTTTACTCAAATAGTTTGCTCCTGGTTAAAAAATGTTGAAAACAACTTCAGCAGGCTGTGATAATAGTCCAGTCTATTTCCTAAACAAGCTAGCTGGAAAGCAATTCACACAATTTAGGGCAGATTAACACCATTAATTCTGGCAATATAAAACTGGCCTGCGACAACACTGAAAAAGCCGCTTATGGGGAACTATGAAACTCTCGCAAGTGAAAGGAATTTTTAAAGTTGTAATTTACTTGATTCTTCCAGTCCCTGCAGGCGGGAGTGTTGGAATTCGGTTTTGTATAGTCACAACCAACTGGTTCCAGAATCAGTACGAGTCTGATAAGTCGCTGCGTTGCATTTTGTTGTGCCGTGGCATTTTCGTGCTTCACTGTGTAAATAATGGGCTCATCAGTGGTATACATTTCTCCAAGCCGTTTTACCGCATCCTTGAAAGCATCGCTGTTTTCCTCCTCTTCACTGATTTGATGTATCCCTGCGCTTGAAGGATAGGAGTAAGAATCATGGCAATTTTGCAGCCAGATGTGTTCAGTTCCTCCTAACCAGGGACGTTGCAAAACGGTAACTGAACACTCGACTCGATTCTGAAAGACGTAAGAAGTTTAGTGGGGAACAGACCCTTTCAATGATGCTAAAAATAAGCTGTGGAAAACAGTGAAGCAAAGTCAAATATGTGTTATCACTGAGTGACTCAGCTTTGAAGGATAGCGAGCCAAGCACAAGGTACCTGAAGGCTTTGGGAGATTTTATATCCCTTCAAGTAAGGGCCGATTATGGGAATTTGCATGGGAGTTCGTCAGTATTTCCGTAGTCCTGTCTACAATGTGTTATCTGGCAGCCTACAAAAATACATTCGGAATACTTATTCGATTCATATATTGGGCATCCTTTTTGGCGAGATTTATTAGTATGCTGAAAGACCTTGCTCTGACCTAGCTTGCGCCTGTATACCAGCTGATCTCATGTCCACAGGTATCAGAAACTGACTTGCCATACAGTCAGAATAACCCTACAAAGGTCTACAATCCACATGATTTTTGAATCCGTAAGTTGATTACGGCTGCTGGTAGAGCACACACTGACAAAAATCCAACCGCAATCCTGAGTCAGTATGTACACTAGGCCAAATTCTGACCAACCGGAGGACGGTTACTGTCTACTTAAAGTACTTTAAACAGTCGTCAGTACTGTCAACGTCCAAAGATTCCGGTCAGACACGGCTACGAATGGACACACGGTCAAAGTATATTCTCAAAGCATAGTGAAAACGACCGCAGCTTGCTAGTTGTACCAATGAAAATACCCTGAATATAGAATGGTGTCAGTGGGCTGGATGCGACATGATCTTAGGCGTTAACTTGTTATATTTGGGCAATCCGTCAAAGCATACCTGGGAATCGCAGACTCACACTCAGATTATCTTAGTTATACAGTATCAGTAGGCGTATTGGACACTCTTTAGTGGAAGACTCCCGGATGAGATAAATACTAACACGTAAACAAAATGCATATCCCCGTCCAACAACGGCTGAATCAGCTTAGGCGGGAGCGGAAGAAACTAGCACTGTCTAATGCACCATGGAAAAAAGACCAGCTGTCGGACACACAATCACCACGGAAAGCCAGTAATTTGTAAACTAGAAACACCATGACTGTGCTGTCAACACCGTAATCAAGGCATCCTTCGAGGTTGACCAGGAGGCAAAGACAGATGCTACCAACTTTATTCCCAGGAGAATGCCAAGTTGTATGTGTAATTAGCCGCAATTTGTTCAGTTGTCAAGTGTAGGAAACAAAAGAGGCCACTGACATGGAAGGAGATAGGTGGCAGCCAACGGGTTTCGACTGCGACGCAGGTTTTTGGACGATGCAGTTAAACCTGGTGGTATAAATCAGTAAACCACCAGCAGGTAAACACAGCGTGATTAGCATCCATCTAGTGTCTGCTGCCAACTAGTGCCAACTGGGAAGACAAACGATGGTGCATTCCACTGGGCATTTACGAACACGAACGAAAATGTTTACGAAAGTCAAGAATAAGGCAAGTGGCGCATGCAAACTGAGAATTTTGTAGACGGCGCACTGATTTATCTCAGTCTGTTTCAAAGCAAAGCAGATGACTAGATTAGTTAGTTAATTGGCCATATTTTCAACGCGTGTTGTTGTTGATATGAAAATGATACAGTGAATCAACTCATTAGGCTTCTTAAGGTGGGAATAATCGTGCTGATGATTTTGGAAGGGTACTTTAGAAAGGATTCTGAAATCAAAATGGACAGAACAACAGCTGCTCACATAGTCGTAAGCGTTCAGTTGTTAAAATATATCCGAAGCGTCCTGTTTTTATGTATGTAACCTAACTGGGCCAGAGGAAACATTCCGATGTCTTTCCTGACAAGGTACTCAACCTAAAAATATGTTTTATTGAAACGCGGTGTTGCTGAAGAAGGAACAAAGGTCTTACTATTTGTGTTGTGTGTGCAACGAGGTTGCCCAGTAAGATCATTGCCACCGAAAGGTTAAATTATTTACAAAAAGTCTGTTTCTCTTTATGACTGAGATGTTCACCGAGGTCCCTAATGCTGGATAAATGATCTCAGGCACGTCAAAAACACTACCCGAGTTATCAAAAACATACATACTAATTGGATAGTCAGACGAAAAATATGAGTAGCCTAAAAACACCTCGTAGATGTGCAGGGACATAAAACTCGACACAGTTTTCCAAACACAAAAGCTCGGTAGTAAGATTTTTGCCAGCGAATAATTTCTATAGGTAATTCCTGCGATTCGTTGATCTCTGTAGGCTGAAAATTGTTAACCATGGTTTATGTAATCAATTGAGAGTATCAAAAGTATATACAACCATCGAAACATTTGCAAGTATACTAATCCTAAATTCCAAAATAGTCCAAGGAGCGGATGACTAGTGGCTGAGAGAATCGATTGTATACAGTCTCACCCAAACGTCAAAAGGATTAAAACAGGAGATGATGCTTTCAGAAGCGAAAATGCCTCTCTTAAGCTCATGGATAAGATGGGATTATAAAAGTCAACCTCAATTAAACACTACATGTTGAGGCATTTTATCGGAAACACACTTACTTGTGACAATTGTGGTTCACACTTTCGACGACCAGACGTAGGTTTGCACGAAACTGGATTCATTTTCAAGTCAAACGTTGTCTTTTTGCCCGCTTCCGTCTAAAGGATCGCAGTGTTCCTGCAAGCAATTGTGGATAAACTTACTTTGTGCATAACATTCTGGACGTTGTCTTCACCAAAAATATAAAAGTCTGCCAATTTCTCGTTGTAAAGTTCTACAGCTTTGGTGACCATTTCTTTCAGTTCCATATCGTCGGGCGCCGAATCAACTTCAGTCGTTGTGGCCGGTGTTTTGAACCTCGTGATATTTTTACACTGCGATATTTCAAGCGTTTCCTCGTTCTTCCAATTCTTCCACCAATAGATTCCTTTGCAAACGTAGAAGTGCTGTGGAGGATTTAGCAGAAGTAAAACCATCTTAAAACTGTAACGTTCCATCTCGGTTTGCAAGATTTCATTCGTGAACTCAATTCCGCCATGCAATCATCAAGAGCATTCGACAATTCTATAACTCCACAAGACATACATACATAAAAATTAGGCGAAGCCATGGCTGTAATAGTCCTCACAATCGTGATACACACTAGCCTCTTACACTGCTCTTGCAGAGTTTATGAGGTTGTGGGACGAGTCAGCACCATCTTTTTGCTACGGAACGATTTGTGCGGGGAAGATTTATCTGGGCCACTAATGCATGCGTATCCTTTGAAATAATACCGCCCTCGTGAACAGCATAAAACAACGCTTCTCTGCAACGACAAACGGCAGTTAAATGCTTGTAAAAAGAAACCAATGCTTAACCAATGCTTAACTACCAATGCTTAACTTATTTGTGCACTGAGTCCTTAGTGTACATATAACGTGAGTCACTGTGTTCGTTTGCTTGCCGGAACGGAATTATTACATTGTTTCGTATTCTAAAGGAAAACCATCACTTACTGCGTTGTTTCCTAATTTCGGTATTACTAACTAGAGAAAACCAGGGAAGGAACGGCCCATGGCCGACACGATATATCCACAGAAATTCACCTCATAACTCTTTGAAGACTTGGCGTCTGATGTGTTACCAAATATTTACGGATGCGGTGGATTGTTTATCTCATCAGTCCAACGTTCGTGTACTTGTTTATTGTCCTGGTGACCAAAATATCCGTCGGTGAAAAAAACTGGTCATGGTACCATCAGGACAGAACAACTTACGGCTTCCTGTTGTAGATGTCACAAATTTAATGCACGTTGGTAACCTTATTGACATCCTAGTAATGCGTTAAATAAAAAAATATATATAAATATACAAAATGAAATAACGAATAATCAGACTTACAGTCTGGTGAAAATCGATCGAAGTCCGATACAAATAACCATAGAAATCACACGTGGATCTAGTTCCTAAAGTTTGGTCTTCACCACCTGAATCTCCAAGCAGGAAAATACACTCATTTGCAAACAAAGTTGGTTTTGTGAGGGACTCACCTGGAACCTAGCTGAATATCTCGTTTGTAATGTTTCTGTGCTAATTTCGTTCAATTTTTTCCCAGTAGAACATAAGGTTGACGGAAACTCGGGGACTGCGCCTACCTGATGAGCCCCAAAAAGGGCGAAACCGGTCGTGGGCTGTCGAAGAATTCTCAGCAACCTTATGAATAGTGCAGTACGTCTCCCAAGCAGCAGTTTTTGCAGCAACATTTAATGGGTGCAGCTGGTGGCGGAACGTTCACTGATCCAATAACTGCTACCTAACTAGTTTCACTTAATGGTGGTTGAGTGACAGTCAAAGTGAATTATTTGACAATGCGTGCATGCGTTTGTGTACATGCATGTAGTATCAGGTTAGTAGCTGAAAATGTGCGTGCACGAGCAGTCATAAATGACTATGATTAGCTACTAAGAAAATGGTTATGGAAGGCGATAAAACTCCTGAAACCGACGCACAATGGCAGTCCTTAAAGAACGAAATTTCTAAAGCATCATTTCGTCAGGATTTTCTGTTTGCACTCAGACGAAGATATGGTTATCACTTTCATCTGTTTTACCTGTGTTCTATTAGAACCTAGGCTGTAGTATGTAGATTTCCCATGACACCTTTTTCTGAAAACTAAAACTTGTGCCGAGAGTCTGTATTTTTATAAGAACTCCAAGGTCAAATCTTTCCACCGAGAAAATGTACGCATATTGCAATATCGAGTGGAAGCTAATATTGCGTCCGTGCTTTAATGACAACTTACTTAGATTAAAAGTAGTTTCATTCATGAAACTCTTCTGAAAACAGAGAAGTCGGCGTCTCACACTTCCGGTGCAAACAGTCATTGCATTAAAGAACAGAGTGCATATCTGACCACAGAAGACTGCAGTTGAATCGCCTTTGTAAATTGCAGAGTCCAAAAAATTGCTCTCCTGCACGATACAGTATTGTTGCCCCAAGGAATGCATTTAAAGCGCTTGTAGGTGCCACACTGACCAGATTTACGCCATTGTACGACTTTTTTAAAAAAAGTAATCTTGGCTTCACTTTGGGTTCCTAACACGCCGGATTGAAAGTAATATTTTCATAACTTCAACACATTTATCTCTGTTATATCTGACTATCATATCTATGATTTCCCGCCAAAGTAGAGACTGTATCCAAAAGTCCAAGCATCTTAGGAAACTCCCCAACCTTGATTGTTGGTCTGTTCGCCGAGCTTGGCAGTTGGATTGCAAACGTTTCATCACAAATCGAGGTGACACCGTCAGTGCGGGGATGTCGACGATGGGATGACGATGTCACCTCGATTGGTGATGAAACGTTTGCAATCCAACAGCCAAGCTCGGCGAACAGACCAACAATCAATCAGCGCACCCGAGCTACCTATATTCCACAACATTGCCGACTCCCCAACCTTGTTTAAACCTTGTTCATTTTATGGTAATTCAGAATGCACAAATTTACCCTTGTCACATCATATTGAGACACAGACTCCTCAACTTATCTTAATTTTGGTTATTAAAGCGGTAAAATAATACTGGTTGGATAAATTTACGTTGGATAAACCTACGTGTGAAGCACCAAGCATAATTCCAGCCAGCAACAGCTGAGATCCATTGGAAAGTGATTGGGACCGATTGGGTAGTCATGGTTTCAGAGAGATTGGTAAAAAATCGGTGGATTCATTGCTGGACAACGTTTCGCTGTCGACACAAAAGCTTCGTCAGGCCAAGTGAGTAAGTAAGCCGGTTGATTCGGTTTTAAGGCAGTCAGGAAACAGTCCGTGAGATTTCTTACGCCTAGCCGACTAAATCAGTGCTGGGTGTCAGTCTGATGTTCCCGTTTTTTGGTTAGTGGGGATGACTAACATTTACGATAGATTTGTTAGGGGGAATTGTCTTCATGTTGAACCCGAATTTTTGCGGCCTGGATTCTTCTGCCTAGGATACCTTAATGTAATATTCCTCTTGAAGTCATTCACAGATTTTGTTTGCCTGTATTCATCGAGGAGTGCCGGGACATTTGGTGTGGGGTTGCGGGGTGGGAGTTGTTAATTGGATCTTACTCTGCTTGGATTCTGTACTTTTAGACCCAGACCATTTTGCTGATAACTGCACACCACCTCATGTCATCTCGGCTGATCTAAAACCGCTCTCCACACGCTTGCCAGTTCTACGCCCTCAATTCTATTCAAGCTGGGATGCTTGGCGATTTCCACCGCCACCACCAGTCGCTATGGCGTGAATGTTAACCCCCGTCTCAGAATTTCCACATTTTCAAAATCTATCCTGTGCCCAGTGTCTAGTGCATGACCTGCCATTGCCGAATGTTTGAACATCGCCTGATATTCATCTGTTTCTCGGTGGTCTGTTAATGGGTCGCTTATGCTCACCGATTCTGGTGTGCCATTCCCTGGCTCTTTGACCTATATAAAACTTCCTACTGTCGTTACATTTTATTTTGCATACTTACTTACTCACTTGGCCTGGAGAAGCTTTTGTGTCAAAAGCGAAACTTTGCCCAGCAACAAATTCACCGATTGTTTACCAAACCTCTCTGAAACAGCTGAGATGTTTTGAGGACCAATTTGGTCAGGGATCATCACCCAATGATATGTTCATCGGTTAGTTGTCCATGTTGTGACAGCAGCGCGGCGAAATCTCCGTTATTGGCTACATAGTACTAGGAAGCGGCGTACGTGAGAACACGATCCCCAAATATTATTAAAGGTCATAGACTTAATAAAATTTAACTACAGACGAAACAAATGGAGTTTTCTATGATTCTCGGCGTACAGAAGACAGCTGAGAAAAGTAGCTGCGACATTTCGAACGAATTATGAACCCATTACATCATACTCTGAATTGAATTCTAGGAAAAACAACTTATACTAGTGGGCAATTACCATATAGGTGGAACACCCTCCTTGATTGCTTCCAGAACATTCCTTTGCTGTCGATTCCGGTTTGAAATACATTTCAAAAGTAAACCGTTTTCCAGGAACTGGCGATTCCTCAAGCTCTTCTACTGCCATCAGCCCATAGGGTTGTCCAAGAGTGACCTGGTCCGTAAACAGTTTCAACCAACGTTTGTTTTGTGAGGAGATACATTGCAGGTTTGATTCTTGTGATTGCTTTCTATCAGCCATAGTTTGGTACTCGTTGGACGAATTTTTCCGTGTGATAGGTACAAGCTCACAGTCACTGACGTCAAGCGTTTCGTGGAAAGTAACCCACGAACGCTGCCAATATCGGACATGACAGGAGACCATGTACTATAGAAAAAATGGTAGGAAGTAGAGCAAAGACGGTTAAAGTACTGATGAAGTCTATGAAGCTTTTGTTAACGGCCAACCAAACAAATAGACAATTTGGTCTTTTTCGTTATACCCAACAATCTCCCAACGGGACCATTCAAATGAGACACCAATGTGCTAACTTACCTAAGCCATAAGAACTAAAAGTGTCAATAGGTAGTAATAAGTTATAGTTTGCTTGTAAAACGCCACACTGACTGCTAGGCAAGAAAGAAACTTACAACAAGTGCCCTATCATTTGCTTGGTTTTGTTTTCCTTTATTTCATGCACGGTAAAACAATCTAGCTACTTTTTACGCCCACGAGCCTTTCCTCTGAATTTTTACTGTCCTGTCTCAGTGTAATTATTCTGTGTGTCCAAACCAGGGTAGGAACTGGGCCTGAGTTTCGTTCTTAGTACATCTCACCAGTAGTGCATATCCTTGATTGTGTCGAGCTTTGAACTCCGGATACCTGACATGAGAGGCGAGGATTTTCCGACAAACCAAATGCATGCTAAAAGCACTGGAAATATCGGATCTTAAGAAACAAATATTTTTACGCTTGCTCATTGCGATTGGTTTTGTTGCTAATTTATTTAGTAAACAGAAGATGAGTGACAATTAGATCTCCAGATGACCCTTTGAATACTATCCAAATGGAACTTTGCTACGCTGCCTTTAGTACATTTACCAAAATCCAACTCCGTTGTTGAACTGCCCCCATGGCATCAAATTCTCGAGCAAAACAGTCCTCGAAATACCGAAACCGCCAAGAATGAGGGAAGGTCCATCATTTTAAATTAGGAAAATGGCCACCAGGGATCGCTCTTTGTGCCGAATTCCGAACAATCCTGAATAAGAGCTTACCCTTGAACCCCGATGTATTCTGCCCAGACAGAATTGGCTAGACATTTCTGAAACGTCATTTCCCAACAGCTGAAAAAATATAGCTTTATCGAAACAAGTGCTTCTTCACTTCCCGTGTGTCCTTTGGGAGAATACCTGTATTTATGTCGCTTACGGGTAAGTTGTTGATAGTTCAAACGTCAGTGGTCTTGGTTTTGCTGCTCAGCGATAAGTATTCTCGAACAAAGTTGTACAGGGGTTTCATCAGTCAAATGCAGTCCTACGAAGCATACGCATTCGACTTTGGTCGACTAGATGCCAAACTGCAACGTTGAAGCATTGGAGCATTCAAAATCGAAGCAGCTAACTGTGACTTGCGCAGAAACAGGTGAAAATGTGTAAACAAACAAATTTATTAGCGCATGTATCTGAAATTTTGCTTGGTAGCCAGACGCCCTCTCTTACGCGAACAACTATTGTGACAATTTCCATTCACGGTTTGCCCACCCATGCGTACCTTGAATAATCTTCGAAATTTTCATATCAGAGCTTGCGAAAAGATTCACATCTCCGCCATTGCTGTGGCACCAAATTGCAACGAGGCGGTGAATAGAGCGAGTGCGAATTGTGGTCTGGGTGCGCTATATGTCGGTAGTGACGGCAACACTTAGGAAGATATAAATGCTCATGTAATGGCAATTATTTTGAGACACCAATCTAAAATGAGTAGCCTTCAGTTGTTAATAGTCCACGTTCAGAAGCAAAACTTTCTTAGGCCAGACAAAAAAGCGATCAGAAAACCCACTTTCGTAAACGTATGTTTAGTACTTAGAGCTGATTCCTTCAAAAAGGAAATTTTTTTGCAGAATAGTTGGAAAAGTAGATAATTTGCCATCCCAATTCGTGTGCTCATGGAGGCTGCTAACCAATCAGTGGACGTCTTGAATCATGCTGTTCACCTTATAGTGAGAACACGAATGGGCAGAAAGGATATGGACTCACTTCTGGCTTGCTTTCTTCACAGAGTTCCTGCAATCCATCTTGATTTGAACCGTTGATAGAGCGGGTGTTTCGACATGCTTCGCGAAGCATGTAAAGATTAAATATGTACTGCGGCCCAGAAATGTGCTGGAAAGTAACAGGACAATCGGATGAAATGGGTGTATGCTCACCTCGATGGTGGGATCCTCAATAGCGAATAGTTTGTACCAGTAATGACTGTCAACTCGAGCGTTGAACACATTGACGGCTCTGTCAACTACTTCATGGAAAAGTGCCGTCGCCTGTTCCCATCCATGCAACGGGCGAGGTAGACTGTGTTCTCCAAAGTACACGTATTCGCAGTTGCTCAACTGCACAGTAGCTCCTTTGTCAAATTCCACAATTTTTACTCTGCACCTGGCAAAATTCTAAAATCAAAAAGAGGAAAATAAAAAGGCATGTAAGTGTCAGTGGCATGCGACAAACATTGACTGTCTACAAACCAGTATCCGACGAAACAGTCTTCAGTTTTGCTATAGAATACAAAGTGTCTGTACACCATGGATTGACGACCGCTCCCAAGGGAAACATGCGTTATGGTTTAACAATGCGTCTGCTGCTCTGACACGCAAAAATGCTGCCAATTTCCCCCTTCATGGATTGCTATCATCCCACCCGTCAAAAAGTGAAAATCAACCTGCAAGGAATAAAAAACCCAGGAATAACTTTCCAGTCAGTAAATCAATACAGCCCGAGCGTGCTAGACCATTAATGCAGCGGTTTTATCATTAACACCACCTGCAATTGGATACTAAATGCGTGGAAATTAGGTGGATTGGATGAAGAAATTCGTATAACATCTGCACAGCAATATTCACCCAATATCACACTAGCCAAAACATCCGAACCCATCTTCTGGAACAACAACCAATGACCTTACTCAAAAGTGATTATTGCAGGTTTGTTTTACTGTGGCACGCTGGGTCATAAATCAACTGCGCGCCAACATTAGTTGACGTGTATCGAGTGCTTTTCACCGGCCAAACGAAACTCCAGTTACGCCTACGAAAACTTGAATACAGTGGGCAATGTAAGCCCAGTTATTCCTACGCAGCTGACCTGAGATAATTGTGGTCAACCCTATGATACTTATCTTACAATATGCCCCAAATGTCAGGTGACATTGTTCAAACGCGTAATATCTTTCCGATTATTGTTATGGTCATCTGGATGCAGTCACCTTATAATCGGAAGCAGGCGAACTCCCATTTCTGTGGACCGGCTGCCCACTCGCACTGCGTCATGTTCGTTTCAACTAACAGTTTACGGGAACAGTTATCAAAGGTAACTTTCAATTATAAGCTGCACGAAAATGGGTTTTTCCCAAAAATATCCAAATTCAGGACATAAGACGGCTTTTATGCGGACATTAATATTGCAGCTCACCGGCTGGTCCTGCGGTGCTAGACTTAATGAGTAAAAGAAAGGTTTACGAATTAATTGGCCGGCATGTCAGCAATCTCCCTCTACTAACGTCTGTGATTTTAGCGTACAAAATGTCCGCGACATATTAAAGGTGGAATCTCACCTAATTCTACATGACATTTGGCGACATTAAGAGACTAGGTATTACCTCGTGGTTTATTGTTCGCAACAAACTTACAGAGACAGGCGCTGCCAACTTCCAAGAAATTTTGCAGCACCATTTATGCTATCGAATATCATGTTCAGCTCAGGTGATGAGAGAACCAAACGACCTCACAGAGTGCATTTGATCTCATTAAATATACTACTCAAGAACCGCGTGCTTTGGCTAATGTTGATGAAGGCAACAAAGCAGAATGAACGCGCTATTCTTCGACATAATTCCCAATCCAGTTTTATTAAATTCCATGTGGCTACGTTTAGACAAGCCTTTCGCAAAATTGGCACGATTGGTGACGTTACTAATTCAACACATTTAAGGAAACGCCATTCGGGCTCAAGAAAATCAGAATAAAAACTACGTAGTAAATTACCTGAGGATCCTGTGTGCCTGAACAATAGATATGTCGGCCCGCCGTGAAATCAATAACATTATCCCACTTCTCGCAATTTGTGGGACGCATGGTTAGATTGAATTCCATTTGATCTGGTGTTTCAACCTGAAGAAAATTTCTTATAAAAGGGCAGCTATGGAATCCGGCTTACCGCTCGCACGACATCATCAACCAGATGACTTTGATAGAGCATCTTTTCATTAGACTTCAAGTTGAACATTTGGGCAACATAGGAAACCAGCTCTTTGAATTCGTCAGTTGCTTGAATGTCATCCGAGATGGATTGAACTACTATAGGGATCTCCATGGCTAATATCTGGCAATCCTGAAAGTCAATCTTGGTGAAATTCTCCCAAGGTTTGCTCCACAGTTTGACTGAACACACAGTTGAATGCTAGTGAATTGGAGAACATCAGAGCAAAAGAATTCAGAAGCCAAAACGGGGAGTGCGAAATGTTAGGTATTGGGCTAAATTTGGCTAGTTTTCTACCTATGCATGAAAAACCGCTCAGCTGTAACAACCTTTCGCAGCCTAGCTGCTGTGCCATTCGAAATAATCACGAGGGCTGGGATATTGCCAGGTTGCCCAAGCCTAGACAGGAACTAATATATAGCGCGCTGCCGTTAAAGGCCGACAATACTTTGTCAGTCCGAGTACTTGTTTCAAAAACACTAAGATAGTTACATACGAATAAGAAGAGCTGAGAACGTGCACGGGCAACACGTCATCGGGATGACGTAAACCGTAATAAAACAAAGCTTGCCAAATATATTTCAGAAGCCTTCATGAATCATTGTGGAGCTTATTTCTGTTTTGGTCATAAATTGCCAAGTCCTCAAGAATATCGATGGAGAGTCTCAGAAGGTCAAATCCAGAGAGCGAGCAGCAATTAACCGCCAGTTGATTAGACCGTTTGTGTGTTTAACGCACTGCAGGGTATGTGTACTTTTATACAAGTCAGGTTTTCTCGCTTACTGTCACGGATAACTTGAGATTGTTTTCAAGAGATTTTTGTATAGAGGGTCCCCGGCTGTTTATCATAGACATGCTACAATTGCACTTGAAAGAAACTCACGGTGTTGTTCAGTTTTCCGCACAAATGAGGGGCCTTTTCTGAGTGCCAGTGTGTATGTTTGTTCTTCACACAGCTTGTTTTTTGTAGGTGTAGTCTGAAAGAAGTCAGAACGCCAGCAACCACCTTTTTAAACTCATTAGACCTAATCAAATTATGCATACCTGTGTGACTGGATTTTCAACGCGGAGGAGTCGGTGATAGTAAAGGTTGTTTGCCATATTGTTATACCTCCGAACGGCGTTTCTTACTTTCAGTCGAAACTCAGGCCTACGTTGCTGTTCAGTTGATATTTCTTTAGGTCCACCCAATGGAGTTAGTTTAGAAGATGGAGGTTTTTCAATGCAAGTGCTGAGTCTTCGCTTCTCTGGTTGCCCTTCCTGTCTTATCACAATCACGTCACATTTGTACTTCTGAAATATCGAAAAAATATGAGGTGAATTAGGAACTCATTTTTAAATACAAAGACTATATACATTTGTTTTTAGGTGTATATGCTCTAGAACCGTAGGCTTTCTCGAAAGTTGTGGAGAGCCTGGAAGCCTTGTGGGATCTGCTTGAGGAGGGTTTTATTTTCAGAAGCGAAAAATTGCCGCTTCACATTACTTAACATTAGTGCAGGACAGATATACTTAATTGCAGTCTATGTTCAATAGATATTTCAGATTTGAAGACCTCCTGTGGAGACCAAATAGTACATATTGCGACCTACCTCTGCATGCCTGTAAATCAGTCTCCACTTTCTAAATTAAATGTGAAGATATAATAAGGGGGTACTAGAACTTGCGTGCAGCCTACTTCCTAAAACACTTTAAGGGGACCGAATCACAATGAACCAGGCCGAAGTGGAGTGACGCTAGGGTCTAGGCTACGTTGTGCATCCGAACCTGCTCAAAGCTGCTGATACACCTTCGACAGATTACGCAGACCTCCAAGCCAGTATCCGGTCAAATACTCTGTTATACGTCTTCAGTGATCTTGTCAACATGGGCAGCTCGTACGCGAAAAAATCATGACATTTGGTCAATTTCGGGAGGTGCTCAAACAGTGATACAAATAGGGTTGTCGACTGCTTCTAATATTGTCCACTATCAATATTTCTCCATCAGAGTCAGGTGGTAACCAAACATCAAGCTGGTTGTTTGTTGGCGGCACATGTCGCGCTGCAATGTATCGGTTAAAGGCTACATTCTGTGACTCCCCTACATCCGAAGAACTGAGCACTTTCAAACAATACAAGCCGCTTCCTCCAGCTGGTTAAGCTGTTTGGCTTTGTATGATACAAACAGTCGTGGGTCATCTAAAGGACGTCTCGTTTAAGATTCCAGGTAATAGGTCATCTTTGTTTAAATCCTTATTCAACAGCGTTTACTGCCGGCATAGGAATTTCGGTAGTGATATCGGATGAGAGGCGAAAGGTCCAAAAACGTCACTGTTATTCTAACCAGTATCGGTGACTCCGTTTTGCTTAGCGCTGCCGCGCCCTTGTGTCCTGCTCAATCTGGCCTGAAACGAAAATTGTAATTTGACCAAACAACTTAGTTGACTATGTCGATCAGTGTTATGTATGAGACGAGATCTCAGGTAGCTGCATGCATATAGAACTGAAAACTCACCGTCTGCTTCTTTTCGCTGTCTCTTACATGTAATTTGAAAGAGATAAGTTCATTTTCACCACCCTGTAAATAATTACATTATACAATCGACGATCTGCTCCAAAACTTACAGTAATCTTCAAACCATCAGATAGATAGTCGATTTCTGATCCTTCCATCTGTTTGTTTAGTACATGGTACGTTTCCATGACAGACTTGACTGCATCACCCCCTTGTAGTTGTAGCAGTTCTTCAGGTGAAAGATAAGCGTAAGTCCAGTTTGTTCCCAGCGTTAAAATCGCATGCCGCCAACAATTTGTGATATTGATTTCATGCTCAGGAGCTGTCGGTTTCTTGTGTGCAGAAACGGCACAGTGTAGATATTCCTGTATGAAAAAATGTTTTCTTCAGTCAGGATTTTGGCATGATTTTAGCAGTAAATGGTGACTGATGTGAGCGGCTATGCAGTAAGCCGTAAGAGGACAAGCAGAGACACACTATAAAGCTAAGCAGTCTATTAATTCCCCATATCCGCATCCATCTTGATCCGGCTTTTACAGTCTGATCAAATAGATGCTATTCTTTAGCCATTCTTTAGTTATTCTTTAGCAGCTAAACCTCAAAGAATTTCACATTGACCAGTGACAAATTATTCAATCACACGAAGACCGGAACTCGGAAGAAATGGCTTTGGAGGCTGCAACACGAGTTCCTACACTGCAAACTGTGTGAATGCACCGTTCGGTCAAAAGTAGTGCGATTAACTAGCATTTACATCGGTTGTAATGCCATTCATCCTTCAACCATGGCGTCTAAATAACACCATTTTTTAGACACGGGTATGCCCATCATACTTTGAATGGTCAAGTACGACAAGGTTGAGAACAAATTTTTATGTTTACTGACTAGGAAAACTCCAGTTCAACTCCAAACTCTTTCACATCCTTGATTGGTTATTTGTGGCTTTTCAGAGTAGAAATAAGCAGTAAGCAAGAAAAACAACTAGATTGGCAACCCGGTGTCCCGATGAACGTAGGAAAAATTTACTAATAAAACAACTGATTATTTCGGTTAGACTCTAGTATTGGTGAATCCACGTAATCAGCGTTTTGAAATCTTTGTGTTTTGCTCTGCTGTCTACCCGAATCTGTTTAGAAGACTAGATGAAAGTATTCTCAACATTCACTATTTGAAAAATCGGGTTATAGAAGTTTCAACCAGCAAAAAAGTTGTTGGTTTCAAAACCGATGTTCATCTCTACCAGACATGTAGTTTTCAAAGCAGTGTGACTCTATTTGATTTCAATCCTACAGCCAACGGAATAGACAAAAAAGTTTGGAATAGGTGAAATTTTCTAATTGCACTGGCACCGGTCCCAGTAAGTATGATCCGGAAATTAGCTACGGAGTTCAATCAAATATGAATGCGCAGCGACAATCTATGTAATGACCTGGTGAGGTACAAATGTGGAAATGTTTTTGTACAGTTGTGCAGTTCTGTTTAACGGCCACTTTAGGTTGCGAAATTTGCATATTGGATGGCAATCCTGTCTCCAAATGCATGACTTGCACCTTCCTCTCAGAGGATTATTAGGAATAATAAATGGAAATTGCCTCTTGTCTAAATCTATCCCAAATTCTGGCAAGTTTGGCATAGTGATACAATTAGCAAATATTACGAAGTAGGAGCATGTCAAACTTTTCGGCGTTTATTCACAATGCATAAGGAATAAAACACAGCTATGTGGTATCAGAGAACTCTGACAAACAAGTTGCTACTGAAAAAATTGTGTATGGAAATTTAAACAACTCATTCGGTCTACGGAGGAAGTTATACGGCCCTATGTTTCTGTTAGTCGTAATTAATAACTGAGGCAAAACTGCAAGTTTGCGGTAGGAATTAATGAGTTCAGTGATAATATAGATTGCAAGCAAATTCGTACCTTTTTTGATGGATCCAAATAGGTAGAATCATTTTTGTTTTTACATGAAACGGCTTTCATTGTTATATTCATCATATATCGGTATCCGGAAACCACCTATGGACAAATCAGTCGTTATTGAGATGACCAAACTGAAAACGTGAATTACCTTAGAAGCCACATTCTGGACGTCCTCTAACCGATATTTGCGCAGATCGTTACTCTGTGAATTGTACCGCCCAACCGCCTGTTCTGCAATAACTAGACATGTCTTGTGTGATAATGTCCCAGGTTTCACATGTTGTCTTCCTCCAAGCAAGTACCCCATAAATCTGGCAACGCTCTTGCAGTGATCAAAAGCGATGGTTTCATTGGCTCCATCATCTGACAAAGAGCTGGTGACAGTGACTTGGCACTGCTCCGTCCGTCCCCCAGATAGCTGTGGGAGTGAAATGCAACATTTATTGCTGTTTTTAATTCAAACATAAGTTGAATATACCCATATATATCGGGGTGATAGTTACCGTCACTTTCGGGGGTATAGCAGATTAATTGGATTACGATCACTAGCTCTGAAAAGCCTGTAGCGTGAGAACGCGTTTTCGTAATTTCCTGCGCCGTGCTAACAGCGAAAACAACACTGCCAAATAAAGGAGCTAGGGTTGTTCCAAATTAGGAATACTTTTAAGTGGAAATGACATTTTCTAATTCAGTAACTAAGTAAAAACAGTTAATAGAACACTTTGGACACTTGAGTTACACCCACTTTTCCTTATTCTTGACGGTGTCCACATGCGGGCAGTCTCAGTTGTTGTTTTCAGGGTACGATTGAGGCTAAATTGACTATTGTTCTCACACCAGGATCGATTTTATTCAAGACCATCATTACTCATGACATTTTTGTTCGTAAAACGCAATGACAATACGGAGACTGGTGGATGAAATCATTTCTACTCTCACATCAGTACTCACGAGGATAAACAAAAAACATGTCATATCTAAGCCCAAAACTGAAATGTCTTCAAAAGTGTATGTCCTCTGAGGTTTACTGAGGCCAGTACAATAATGCTTTCAAACCCTTCACTAAGCATTCAAAGGCAAATAGAAGTGACCGTTTAGATGTGTTTGAGTTGGTGACGCTTTGATCTGGTCAGCACACATAGCCGACCCGTAATTCCGCGATGTTCTCAAAGTTTTCTGAAACTCGGAATTCCATTATCGGCCCGTGTGCTAATAGAGATTACAAAATATTTTTTATTAGTACCGTGTTTTCACTATTTCATTCAATGTTCCAAAAGGAAGTGCTTATCTCAGACTTGTGTTTGTCTCAACAGAGACTATATTATTGGTGTAAATGCTGCTGGATCGTGTGTACAGGAGCTAGTTCCAAACGGAATCTTAAAACTGGCATCCGACCCGATAAATCCAGGTTTTTATACTGTTTTTGAGGCCATTTCTGTTGAAAGTCCCGCAGCGGATTAAAACTAGACCGCATCATTTGATCCTGGTAGTAGTTTATTACACCAAGCTCCACATTGTGCTTCCCAGCTGAGACTCTGAGACGGTCTTGTTTGTTAGGGTTAAGATTCTGCGGCGTCTGCCACTTTGTTTTGAACTTGATCTTTAAATATACTTCAAGCGAATTAAATGCGCTCCCATTTGGAGGGAATAATAGGATTCCAGACTACGACTGAGATGGAATGGTAACTACGTTGGCCCAAGTCTTTTTGACATATAGTCCATTAATTCGGCATTGTACTTGATTAAGATATTTCTATCCATCGCTGAATGACGGAAGCTCAATAGACCTGCGTTTTTCCAGCTCATGTAATCCGTGATCATATTTTTACGCTGTTTTTCATCGACAAACCAAGTGCGGTCTGCTTGGGTCCTGAGCTTATAAATAAAGAATCGCGTTCTGTACATTAGCTTATGGATAGACATTTCTGCAATAATTACGATTTATGATACCTTCTGGATTCATCTGACGTTTTATGAGTTTTCGTAAATGTAGAATAAAATGGCAACTTCCCGGCACCCCGGGATTGTTCACTAGGTCAACCTGGGCTTCAGAACTTCTGGCAATAAAAATGACGCATCTGCCAAGTTACTGAGTAGCCTCAATCCCCACAAATTTCAGCCACTAATCGCAGCATACAATAGGCAATTCACTAAGCATCGACAGCAGCTTTTCCATGTAAACTTATACGATTTGTAGCTCATGATGCCAGTATTCAAAGATTTAACCCACGTTTACGACAGGACATTAGTTAAAGTTAAAAAGGATTACTTAAATGATTATGTTCTGATTTCAAATCCATCAGCTACGTGAAACAGCACGTTAATAGGGCCGTTATTTGATTTTCTAGACAGCTACTTTTTTCGTTATTTTGACAAGGAACTACCGTGAATGTGACCTTAAATTTGCAGGCTTGAGAGGATAAGAAGTGCATCAGCTTAGATTTGTCATCACCGTAGACGGATAAACTCTACTAAAATCTTGTCCGTTCGTTTATTTCGTTCTGCCAAAAGAAGCTGGAAACTTTTGGGGACCCAGGTTCCCGTGTGATGATCGTGAACAAACCTACACAGTGTCTGAGTTTTCTGGTCCTGAGTTGGCCGAGATTTTCCGGGAACGCATCTCAAAAAAACAACAACTGGTTGTGCAATTGCAGTGGTACATGGACCAAAAAAATGTTGCTGATCCGCTTTTAAATGTATCCACTGAAATACAACGACTGAAAAGGTGGTAGCTTTGTCGGCTGGTTTAGACACACCGTTCCCACTGAGATGAGATGAAATGGAACTATTCAGTTTGTTTAAGTTACAAAGTCTCATGTTCAGTAGCACACACGCTTTCATTATTTGAACAATTTGGATGGACCGTGTTATTGATCTTCATGGCACTGCTATTATGTTGAATTTTCTGAACTTTGTGCCCTCTGGTACACCTTAAATGGTGATCTCTCTGTCGCCCAAAACAACAAGAGAAGTTGTCGGAATATAAGCGGACCTGGTAGCACCAGATATGCTCCGGGAGGAAGACGTCATTACTAATTACAATACGAAATCGAGAAAGGGCAGCGCTTGTAGAGTGGGTCAGATGAAGGGACTGCATCCGCAGTTGCAAATGATGAGCGACCAGCAAGTTCATGTGATGTTTCAGGTCAATTATATCAAACTAGCGATTGTAAACTTCTGAAACTCATAACAACATGACGTGACCGTTTAAGTTGCGGAACTCACCGTTTCAGTTAGATCTGCACATTTCATGTCAGATGTGATCGCTTGAGATTTCGTGCATGGAGTCTCTTCTACCCAAAGCGAAAAAGTGAAGGAATGCGCTGGTTCAGCCTAAAAGTGTTGAGTTGGACGCGATTACAAACATATGTCTTGCCTCAATCTTCACGTTGTCCACCTTTTTAAGCTTGTACAAGTGATCGTGCTTACTTGCATCGTTATACTTTACAATAACTCTCTTAAGCAATTCTTGGAATGGAGTACTGTTGATCTCATCAGCTGACAGAACACGTATATCCGACCTTGCAAAATTCTTCATCTTGATAATTCCAACTTTTGCAGAAGCGAGTTCCTAGAATAAAAGTAGGGGGAATAGCATATAAATGTACAACTTTTCCAGTTGTTTAAGACGTTGTCTCCAACGCAACTGGAAGCCTTTAAGCAGTGCACTCGCTTCGTTATACAGATGTTATGTAGATTACTGTGCAGAAAAAGTTATTCTTCATAGTTTGATTCAGAAACTAGGCCACGGAAACTAATATACTTCGCACATTGGTTACTCACCTGGAAAACTTCGGACGAGCATGTAGAGGCAAACTCACCTAGGTACCAACGGATAATGATAAGTTGTTTCTGTTTACTCCGCGTAAATGTTAAGTAAACCTTAATTTTCAGGTCTTCAGGCTAACGCTACTGCTAACCGGTTTGCAGTTTAATGCAGCAATGGCTTTAAAAATGGTTTAAGGATATCGTTACATCGTCCACTTGAAGTTGTGATCATTAATGGGTAGAGATGCACGACCGCAAATCTGTCACTGCCATGTCTTAACTTCCTGGAGTGTGCATATGTTACTTCAACGCAACTTACAAAATCTCTTCTTATTACCGTTTTAGGCGCTCGCGAGGTCAAGGACCAGATTTTGACCTCAGCCAATAAATTCCATAGGCGAATCAAATTTTCCATCCTCAGCATTCCACTGAAAAGATTTATTCTTGTCATACGACAGCAGCACACTGGAGATGCTCAAGGGCTTTTCAGTAGGAAGTGTTAAAATCCCTCGAAAATACCAATCGTCCACTCGAGATGGCCTCGAAAATTATCCTTACTAATGGTGAGTTGTCATGGAACAGATGAACGATGTCTGGAACAGACATCGGATTATCCTGCGTAAAGTACATGCTTCAAATGACATGTTTGAAACTTTGTCAAATACAGTTAAGCTCGTACGTTCCGCAAACTAACAGCAGACAATTTGCGAAACACTACAAAAAATGGATAAGTCGCTCATCCCACTATAGCATCACTGTCCTCAAGTTGGTGCACTTACATTAGATATTCCGTCTAGATCAAAACAGCTTGGTGGTAATTTATGCGCCTTGTCTAGGCTTGCACGCCACATCCCGCGAAACAGTGGAGTGAGGATTTTGCATTCCAGAAATCGGGCATTCTTTAAAGTGTCTTTGTTGACGGGTAGTGTGCATCTGACTTCATTCTAAAATTGGTGTGGATGAAGACACAAAAATGTTCAAATTTTCTGTTGAAAAACTGAGTAGTCGCAGTGAATCATAAATTGGCTTACCTGACAAAAATATTGAAGGGTGATTGAAGCACATCGGCCTAATTAAAGTCAGGGACTAACAAACGACCTGCCGATTACCAACGCTGGACGTTATTCAAGTGTGGGATTGTTTACTAGAGATATAGTCGAGACAAGATAGGGTTGAGCTGCAGTCATTGCCATACATAAGACAAGTTAAAAGTATCAAAAGCTTCATTCTCCTTTTGTCGCAAGCCTCTTTCTTGCCACAAAGAGAAGCTTAAAGTAATCTTGTGGAAGACGTTTTGCGGTACGTAGCCGTCTTCGTACGTGTTGCGTATGGTCACTTTTTTGATTTTACTTCTTTAAATAAATTTTTGACGTGATATCAACCGCAGTTACGCTGCCATCTTTACGCGGCTTATACTAATGAGGTATTCTGCAAAATTGCACAAGTTCCGGTGTACCGTGGGTGGTGGTACAAATGTAGACCGATGATATTCACGGAAGACGACAAATAAATACCTTGTGCCTAGACATATTAACAATGGTTATTATGTCAGCCTTGTGACACTTGGACTTATTGTTCCATATGACGGTTATGGCCAACATGTGAATTTTGCGTGAATGTTTTAATAAGAAAGAAGAAGAAGAAGGCCGGACTGCTAGAATATAATCACCAACTGCACTGCTCAACAGAACCTATCTCTTACTATATTCTTCGGCTGAAAATCACACATAGAGGGAGCATCAATTTTCATTTCGTACGATATTCGATACAGCAGAGTATATTTATTTCAAACAATACACTGCTCGTAAGCCTTTTGGAAAAAATCCAGATCCCGAAGCTGATTCCTCTCTTATTTGAATCACCATGTAAGCGCAGTTTTCGATTTTATTACCATTATGTCTGGCCCATGAATAATTAAGTATATTGCACAAAAGCTACGATACCAAGACCGAATGTGTTGTTTACAGTAATCATACTGACGATCCTCTAGCTCCACATGGAGTAAAGCAACAGGACACAAAAAAGCAGCAACAGCTGTTCTTTTAAAAAAATAAAAGCATCCGAAAAATGCACAAAATCAGTTTTGTGATCACCTTCGCTCGATACGATACAGCTTTTTATGCGCACTTGACATAGTTAAGTTCCCAAATTGTAGTATGGTTAAAGAAAGTCTATGTCTAGTTGATCCATATTTTAGGGGTACCACTTCCCTATAATGGGTATCGGTGCAAAATCTGGGTTTTTTATAATACAGAATGGAAGCAAAATGACTGCCCTGTCACTTTATTTTCACATTATCATGTTCACTGCTTAATGCTCGATATCGCTAACAAGCTCGGCTTTAGTAACACTGGTCAAAAGTCAAATCTTCAAAGTGACCTGATACGCTGCGTGGGGGATATTGTTCGATGTATTTTCAGACGGGAGAGAATTTTGACGGTGATAAAGTATCGGGTTTGCTTGTGAAATTCGAATGACACTAGCCAGTCGTCTTGGATTCCGTTACGAGAAACTGGATTCAAACTTGCAGCTAGCTCCTTGGCTAGTGTTAATTCTGTATAGTCTCCTCTCTGGCAGTCTTTTCTCGAATGTATAATAATTTATAATGACGTACCATTCACAGTTACTACATATTTGTCAATATCTCTAGTGACAAAAGTCGCCACTTAGTGGTCGGTTACTCAAGCGCTTCACCAAGATTTTCTTTTGTCTTGTCTGCTTATACGTCATTCGAACAAGCCACAACTCACTCAGTTAACTCACTTTGGTCAAATTGTTGTAGCAACTGTTCTTTTTGAAGCTCTCTGATTGATCGATTACATTTGGACATGCTGTCTCCCTTAACGTTACCTCCAGCGTTTTGATTTCTTCACCCTTGTGCTGGAAAAACGAAGTGTTAATATAACTTCACTGGATGGAGGGCTAACATACCTTCCGAGTCTTTTCCGTGGCACTAGAAAGTTTGTATATGTGTGGTTTCCCATCATGGGTGTTGAAGTTTCTCACGGCATCCTCCATTAAGGCTCTCTCTAGTCCCCGATTCGTTTCATTTACAAGACGCACTGTTTCACTGATGCCTCCATCGTTAGCGTCGACAAACCAGATATCACGGACTGTGATCTCTGTAGAATTGATCCACGGTCTATGCCACAATTTGACGGAGCACACTGTCAATGTCTGTAAACGTATCGGGGGAAAAGCACGTTATACTTGATGAAAAAAGTACACAATAACAAAATGAAAATAGGGAAAGGGCCTGCCGCTCGGCTGATAGGTTAACTATCCGCGGCAAAACTTAGCTGTTGTATCGTAATGGGACGAAGCAGGTTCAGTAGTTCAGTAATACTTCTAGATGCAAGGTGAATAAGCAGACGTTTGAGTTCCCGATAGAATTCGAACAGTGTGTCTCTTATGACGCAAATAAGAACCAAATAATAACTGCATCAAAAGTGAGCTTGCCTGGCTAACACGTGGCTGCCACGGTGCTTTAGATCTGGGCTAAAAAGTCAAATTTGATCTCCTCCCATATAGCAGTCCTCCTCCAAGATGATCATGGTAGCCCTAAGCTAGCAACGCGGACCAAAACACAAAAGAAATATCATGAGAAATCTTTAAGTGAACAGGGTAGGAAGAGCCACGCCTTAAGTCAGCCACAATCTCACATGCTTTTACTACTAGCCGATCAAGTGCAACGCTTGTTGACCCACACTGATAAAATAGAACCCTTATCTGGTTTAGACTGAAAGGAAGCTTGGTGGCCGGCTCTGTTTCTGTCTCACTTGCTTTGTCAAATTCAGGCACTGAACGTCGAGAGGTCCCTCAGCAATAAATGTACCAGTTTTGTCATACACCCTTCTCAAACGGATATGGCATATTATGCATACTCACAGAATTGTAAATGGCCAACTACCAAGTTTAATCACTTATATTTATTTTCGCAAGCGAATTGCCCCACTCAAGACTGCGAGCGTTAAGAATAGCTTTTCTCACCAGAGCAAATCATTCCGACTTATTTGGCGGCCCATCTCCAAATAAAAGTGCACCTCGAAAGTCATACTAATTCACTTTTCTATTCATCCAATTTCGGAGTGTGATTCATTTCAAGCTCTGCCTAGTTTCTGTCATCAGAGAAAGCAATAGTTTAGATCTTTCAAATCTGGCGTTTCTAGATTAAATAAACGAACTGTCTACTTGTCATTGGCATTGACAAACTGTGAAACGACCTTCGCGCTTAGTCTTGCAGAGTTTCAAGACACCGATTCTAATGTATAAATATATGGACACTAGGAGCTGGTCGTTGCTTGAGAGTGGCTGATGTGCCGCATAACTGAGATATAAATGAAGTGGATTCCACCACATTTTGTGTCTAATTTGTGTCTCCTACACCAGTACGTTCATCCACAAATTAGGTTTTATTTATCCGGATCAATTTTCACTGAATTACCGACGCCTGAGTTCGTCACCAAGCATTCATAATAAGTAATCGCTAACCGTGGCCCGGTGAAATTATTTCCTTCAAATCTGCCGTTGATGGACTACCGCCAGAATCTACGCTGTGCAAATGTTCGGGCTTCAGGAGTTGTAAACATACTTATAAACGGCAAGTGTTTCCTTTCCCTTGTTCCTATCCGTTTGCGTTGTCGTGTGAATCTTATAGTAGAAATGCTTTATTCGTTTGATAAAGCATTTATTCTCCAAGGCCCGTATGTTTTCGACCACCAGCTCATAAAAAACCTTGCAATTCCTTATCATATTGCAAGACACAAAAAGAGAGCAGTGTACATGAGACGAGTAAACATCACAACCAAAAAGAAATGAGTGAATTAAGTATCCAGTTCTAGAGAGATTACCCTAAGTTTGAAATGATTTTTCTTCACCGCCGGAATTCATTCTAGCAAACTTTCTGTGTTATTGCCAAGTTACGGCAACGCCAGTTAGCTCCAAATTTGAACAGCAGAAATGTGCCCTGTTGTAATGCTTTTTTTTGTCGGTGGAAAATAATTTATGCTGTATATCATCAAATGTATTTGAAGTTACTCGCCGGAAGTAGCGTTAGACACGTTAGACACATATTTTCCAACCCGTAAGCGGAATCGTGGTTTCCAAGACCCATATTCATTTCGCTGTAAGTAATTACGAGTGCTGGGATGCCGCCAGGTTGCCCAGACTTAGACAGGAGATATCAAGATGCAGCGATCGGGTTAGAACGACGGACCATCCAGTCAGTAAATTTGCGCCCTAAACACTGAATTATCTCGACCCATACTGGGAATAGCTTAATATAGTGTAACATCCTTCTGCAATAGGGTTTGACGAGACTGGCTAAAGCAGTCGCCTTAAAGGGGTTGACACTGAAGATCTCAAGGCTGGTGAATAATCGCATTTCTCTCATCCACCATTAATACAGGCAACTTCCGGCTCTCTCGTTATGTATGCTGCACAAATGTTTGATTCGGGAGGCAAATGGCTGCCAGACATTGCTGTGCAGTCTTCATCATATGATGAAATTTCCAATGTCAAGTGTTTAGCAACAAGTCGAACCATGATCTTTGCATGTAATCCGACGAAGTTTACCCCACATTTTCATAACGCATATTTTTATCTTGTGCGGATACTCTCTACCCATCAGTCTAATTTTCACTTTTTGCTCACGGGATGATATTCGACGGCTATATCCTGTGGTGACGTGGACACCACATTATTTATAAGTTAATCTCATGAAAATCACCACTATTTTGGAACCAGAGATCCGCACGTAGTACTGCATTGTGAATTCCGAAAGTTGTTTAGGTGGACGCAAGCAATCAGGGTACTCGGGCTGAAAAAGACGGATCAGTTCCGATGGCCAGTAATCTAATCACTGTTGAGTGGTCCGCAAACGTTTCTGTAATCATGTTCGCAGATGGTATCACTACTGTTTTACTGGTGATCCCGTAGCCTATGATTATCGGTATGCAAAACCGCTATATTCGAGACAATTTCGACAAGAATTCAGAAGAGTCAAAATTGTCAGTTTTACATTTAACAGGGCGCATACGTTATCGTGCGGCTTTTCGACGCATACCTTTATTCTGTTACGCATGCTTACCCTCGACACTACAGACGGATGTGTATGGGCTGTGTTGTACCCCAGTCATTGGAATTTTGGAAATACTCAATGTCACTATGTACAACAAAAAAAGATACTTACCGCGTTCTCCTGAGCCACGCATAAAGGAGTGGTTTCCTTGGGATTGTGTTTCAGCATTTCGTCACGCACGCATTGGGTTTTGCGTTGACGGAGATGGAACTCATAGCTGACGCCAGATACAACCTATGCCACAAGAAGCTCCTTAGGCACAAATTTTTAACCACTTACCTGCTTTGTTCCGCCGAGAACAGCTTCTTGTTTGTACCAGTTCTCCTGATTTCCGGCCAAATTGCACTGATGATTGGCTTGCTGCACGAGCTCACTAAACCGATCGGATTTAAAATCTTCACTGGTTAATGGCTGTTTGCCCCCAGTCAGCTGAGACCCTGCCGAAAGCAGGCAGATACTTGCTAACAGAATCAGTGTTTCAGCCCAGACCATCATGATGCGGTGTGCACGTTCTAAAGATCAACATATACACCGTTATTTATGTGTTTCCAATTTGGTCCAGTGTAGCAGAACCCCGTGCTAATTCTCACACTTCACCGAGGTTTCAAGGTTGTGGTCCGCCTACTTTGTTGGAGTGACATAATAAACAAATATGAATAGATCGTGTGTAGCGACATTAACTGGTGTATCGATCTCAGTCTTACCGTCATACCAATCAAGTCATTTGTACAGCCCACTTATGCGAATTTTTTAATCATGATACAGTCGTTCTGGAGTTGTCATTAGCCGAGGAATTGAAAATTAATATCACGTCTTCAGAAGAGGAATCCCAATCCACGGCATGTATATCTGAGAGCAAATGAATTTCAAGCGGCCCGTCAGCACCGACCAAGATTAGTACTTAGTACAACAGCGCTGATTCACGGATGGATAATATCCGTAACTATGACGGGAAAAGGAATGATTAGCGTGCACCTCTGAGGTGCATCAACAGAAGGTCCAGGACCGTACCGTTCACACACTTTCCTGGTAGTACATTCAGACGTTCTGTGTCGCATACCGAGTGTCAAATATGCATCTAGTATTCGGTGACATGTATGGTTCATATTAGCCTTGAGTTATGCACACAAATATGCTATGATTAAAAAAATATGCCGCCTTTATGGCGCCAACCAGAAATCACTAAAACAGTTCAAATAACGTGAGTGTCAGGAAGCCAGATAGGTGCAAGCCGACTGGGTGCAAGCGTTTCCTAGTTGAACGCGTAATCTATTCTTCACGGAGGATTTCGAGTTAGTTTTTTAAGATCCATCTTAAAGAATGAGTTGAGCGTATTCTGTGAAGTCGATGACTATTCTACAGATGCTATGGTTCAATAAGAAAGCAAAAAAAAACCGAAAGTCTGACGAACGGGAGCAAGATATGGATCCTTAGCCCTCCTGGCTCGAATTGAAATGCTAAACCATTTCATAAAAATACTTGATTACTGATGCCCCTACCTCTTCTTTAGACAGGCCTCAACAAAGTGGGTTCTCTTCGCGTTTTCAGGTTTTATTGAGCTAGGTGGATGCTGACACCCGGAGGCAGAATTTTGAAATTCGTGTGCCCTCATCGCAGCGTTGGAAATCTTCTTCCCGGGGCACATTATGTGTAACCGACAAAGAGGGTCACACATGGTATACATGATTTTCAGTGGAACGTTCTTTCTAGTGCACCAGCCTCCAATGAACAACGAAATCGGTTGCACTAGGGGAGGTCGTTATCCATGACAGGTGACTGAAAATTCTACTTTCAGTCCTCTATTCATCATTTTTTGGACTTCCTACCTATCGTACCTGTTCTACTGGAGATTCGTACTACCTGGATCCTTCAAGAACATACCACGGTCGAAAATCTGAAAAATCGAGCTGAGATAATGCGGACTTTCACAGCAATGTAAAAGTGATAACCCAGTTGGCCAAAATGTTTACTTTCATTTTCGTTTCGGGGCCTTAGAAGTACGGATTTGATTCTTCATCTGTACAAATGTTTTCGTGCCTCGTTGAGCTCCAGTCGCTTGACCTGACCTGAAACTATGATAAACAAAGCGAAAATTTTGGCATCTAGCCGAAACTGATAGCCACGTTTAGCCCACCACTTTAAAAAACTGTTTCAACCACGTTTACTCCACTTCCCGTTCCGAACTCTGAGGGATATCCCTCCGTTCACTCACTTTAAGCTTCAACTCACATCGTCATAACCACAATTAAACGATGGCGCTAATCAAGCCTAAACAAGTCTGACACAAGAAGCGTACCTTTCGGCTTCTTGGACTGACAGAAAATGCGTTCAGTTTTTAGTTTCGCTAGGCGGCGTATACTACAGCAGCACGGTTGACCAAACTCATGTCAGGTAAAGGCAGCCAACCAGATCATCTTCCCAAACTCATAGGGAAACCAAGTAATTTGTTATGTTAATGTCGTTTGGGGATGTTAGGTTATCAACGAAATTGTCATTAGATTCGATGAAAAATCGCACCAAGCCGCATAGTATCTGATTTGCCACGATCGAAATCACAGGATATTTATCTGATACTTCATCTAAAAGGACATATCGAGTGATGGCTGGCCTCTAACTCTGAAATTTTTCTAAGATAACTGTTGATATAACGGTGTACTTGTAGGCTAACTGAGGTGGTAGGTCGGTTTATTCAAAACATTCACCTCATCAGGAGTCGTTGTAACAGAAAACATGACAAACTTGTAACACAAGATAAAATAGGAGCTAGATCACTATACACAAACAGCAGTTCTTCTCTAACACTATCTACCACATTTAACATTAAATTAGGACTCGGTCAACAAATTCCGTTGGAATACATTCTCTTTACAGGCTAAGTATTGATGAAATTCAAGCCAGTCCGGAGTTGTTTTCATGTGGCTATAAAGAAAATTGAATTCCTATGTAGAGGCCAGCCTCCCCGAGATGAGAAATGGATAGTATTCTGTTGGAAATCTGTAACGAAAGGCTGAGACAGGCACAGTTGTTTCATTTTCAGTACGAATTATCAGCGGTGCGCATCCCCAGAAACTCCAAAGAGTCTCAAATGTGTGACCTGCTGCTAGCATTTTGAACATAACCGATTCACCAAGCTGCTGGTCAACAGTGAGGTTAATCCAAACTTAGGCGGGATATAACGCAACCCATCTACACAACGTAGTCACGCGTTTGAATGGTTGTTTGAGTGGCAACTATAATTTTTATTGGTCATGTGAATTTTCTTCCCATGAACTATTTATAGATGGCCGGTAGCGTGGAGAGATTTGGAAATTTTCACCGGAGATTTCGTCCTGTAAGGGAAGTTAATCTTTGGTGTGCGTGGTAAAAAATCGAATCGTTCAGCTGTAGCACCCTTTCGGTGCCTAACTGCCATGCCACCCGAAGGAAGCACGAGGGCTGGGATACTGCCAGGTTGCCCAAGCCTAGAAAGGGGAAGTCGAGAGGCGGAGGTCGGGTTCGAACCACGGACCTTCCGGTCAGTAAATTCGCGCTCTAACCACTTAGGCCATCTCGCCCCTGTGCTTGGTAATCATATTACTGACCAGCTGCTTGTGACCAAAAACTTATTTGCCGGATGATCCAACAAAATCAAGTCGTACTCCACTGAATAATAATAACAAAGATGTTCATGTGAGTCTCATTTGGCACAATCGGGAGTCATAAAGGTGTATTTATCTGCAAACACCCGATCGGGAATGCGACATGAATGACCAAATGAATCAGAGCGAGTGTAATGGTGCTTTGGTTTGAGTGCATTTGAAGAAAGATATCCAGATTTGCTGACCAAAGGACAGACAGATATAGATAATCTTTCTACGCATTCAAAAAGTGACAACACATCACCAGACTTCCTATGGTACTGGCAGGACAGAAGGTTGTTCTGGAAACTTCTAAAAGCTCGAGTCATACAAATATTCGTTTGCAGTTTCGAGGGGATCAGAGGTTGAAATACAGCACACACGCAAATATTAAAACCAGACATATCGGTTTACTTGATACAGAAAAAGTCATTTCTAGTTTATTAACTTCGAAAGATGCTTAGCTGTCAGTGACTGAAATAACCCACACCCAAACTTTTTGACCATAATCAGATGAAATATTGGCTTCTTGAATCGATCAGCGAGAGGGTTGGAATTAAAGTCTCCCAAAAGATATCTCCGCCGCGTCTCTTTCTTGCTGTGGATCCTGTGGCTAGAGTGTACGCTATGCGGTTTAGAGACATCGGCTGAAATCGTTGCCGTTGTGACATACGGAAGCATTTGCACTTTAATTTGTTTTCCTCAGAGAGGTATTGGTAGTGGTTGACACCATACAGTTGGGAAAAATGTTTTCAGTACCCTTCACGCCAGCATATTACTGACTTTACTGCCTTTGAAAGGAAGACGGAGTTACGGCGTTTCGGTTTTTACCTCTTTGGAGTTGGCAAAAGCCAACTTAGAGTATCTCTATTTTCGTTCCAAAGCCACTGTGGTTAGCAAATTGCCGACTCGAAGTTTACTAGATACATCTGCCAGAAAATTCCACGCTGCGTCTATAAATACACATTTCGTTAGCTATCTCAATACCAGATAAGAGCCAGTTATACGAAAAATCACGAAACACTTGCCTCAGCACATAGTCTGCGCGTGGCATGGGTACAATGACACAACTGAATATCTCGCTCATGGTGTTCTCCTTCAACTGAATCTGCTGCAAAATGTTTCAGTTGGTATTAAACTTCAGTATCACGGTACACTGTATAGACGTAGCACAGTGCTCGTAAGGTTGCTGAAGCTTCTTCGGCAGCCCACGACCGGTTTTGCCCTTCTCGGGTAAGTACAGTCCCGGTATTCCAGTCAAACTTATGTTCCGCTTGAACCCAAATTGCACGAAATTAGTGGAATACAGTCATCTCCACACAAATTTGGTTCACTTATTTATTTCTTGGGCTGCGGAGATGGAGCGGGCCGTAGCAGAATGAATCATCTACTGACTTAGGTTTCCATTTAGTGGAGGCTCCTAACTTTGGCCCAAGGAGACGGGCTAAGTTCATGTCAAACGAATAAAGCGACAGCTACTACAGATGAGTGTTGTAGAGTGGTCTGCAACACTCACAAGTATCCGTTCAGACTGTAGAGAATATAACTTAAGCGAAGAGAGCAATCTTGATTTCTGTCTTTTCCAGCTGAAAGCTGTTAAAGTTCTGATTTTTGTGACAGGGTTGCTACTTCCTGTAGATGGCAATATCTGCACGGATCCGTTAGCAAAGCCATTATAAGTCACACATCTCTTCGTTTGTCTACTAACAACTAGCTAAATGCAGTCGGTGATTTTATTTTAAAAACACACACGCGGCAATCCTCCTCAGTCCATAAAGAACTACCATCAATCGATCAAGTTACGATGAACAATACCCAGAGGTTGTAACCTTTTACAAGTTCAGCAACCGTTGTCCGAAGATTAGTGATATGGATAACTGCAGTTTGTCCACTTGTGCCTCGTCCTCAATCACGTGCGCTGAAATGAACCAAAAGTTCGCAAAGAACCTCGTGCAGACAGCTACGTTTAGGGACTTCATGTAAACCGCCAGCACAATATGGTGTTTACCACGAAGAGTAGAATAATCTAAAAACTTACAATTCGACGTTTACCAAGTAACATCTAAGACAGGCTTCGGGTATTTGAAATAACTCTCGTTCAAATGTACAAGACGTGCACGCCCAACTTGTACAGCTGAACAGCCAGAGTATTTAATATCGTCTCCAATCACAAAATTTCATCAGTTGGTGGGGGTTGAATCCAACTTAACCTCATGATAATTCCCCCATTCATTTGCTTACTCCGCCTATGTAGTTTTGCTCTCCAGTTGTTTTGCTTATTCGTACCCGTCACTCACCTTGCCGCAGAGGCCGT
Organism: Clonorchis sinensis; assembly: GCA_003604175.2. Lineage (NCBI taxonomy): Eukaryota > Metazoa > Platyhelminthes > Trematoda > Opisthorchiida > Opisthorchiidae > Clonorchis > Clonorchis sinensis. The sequence continues at coordinate 199,345,532 of CM030369.1, forward strand.
CTCGTCCGACACTTGTGTATTGGCATATGTGTCTGTGTGCGTATGCACGCAGTTGACCTACTTACCCATGCGCTTTCATGTCCCGTTGCTGAGCCTGCCTTGACTTGTTTTCTCATAAGTTCCGTGCGATCGCACGTCCAATGAGAATCACGAGACTATCGTCGGAAGGGACGACCGCAACCCACGCTACTGAGCCGTCATTCCGCTCGCCGTTGTTTGGTGTGCGGACGGTGACACTGCACTGTGCCGGTCAGTGACAGACCTGTGAACTTGTTGACGCTATGAACGTGAACAATTGAGGTTTGTTGTACACATTTGCTTACCCTTATGTAAATAGTACCGTAGAATTACGAACCCAATTCTTCCGTTTGATATTCGGGATTGTCGAACCTACGCCTCACTCAAAGTTCCGTATCGGGAACCTTAACACGTGTAATGTTTTTTCGTGGCCTCGGGGTTTCGTCTTCATCAGACGGGTACAAGCTTGTGATGCTTGAATTTTGGGATGGATATGCAGCACCGTGGCAACTAGTTGTGTGTAGCATACTCCCACAGCAGCGCCCAGTGATGTTATGCGTAAATTCACACGGAAATTATCAGACATTTGTGGGGTAACACCCATCAACGAGTTGAGAATTAATGCCAAAGCAAAAGCAGTATTTTCTATGAATCAAAAAGCAGATCTGCGTGCCGTCCTAAATATCTACTCCCTTACGCTGCAAGCGTAGAAATAGGCGCTTCACCAGATTGACCAAAGAAATTGCAGCTATATATAAACGGAGCTTTTTATTTTGTGCCGCTCAAAGCTTTGCGTTTAAAAAAGTCAACTGTTCGGTTTGATGTGCGGTAATTTTTCAGACGCGTCAGTGCACTCTTCTAATACAAGAGGACCGTTTTTCTAGATTAAATAAAGCAAATATATACCCAGAAGCGGTTTTTCGGGTTCATCTCTTTACGAATGCGCGAAGGACCATTATAAAGACTTTCAGACCATCAGCATACATTAACAACCCTATTTGTACAACGGCACTCACGTCGGATTAAAATTTTCAAAGTTTCGACGAAATATGAATGTCATGTTTGTAGGCTACCTTCATCAAGGATTCTATCCTCATTATTAGTTCCTTCCCAGAATGTTATAAATGACATTTATACCAAATTTCCCGTAGCGTTTTTCAATAATGAACCTCTTGTTTATGTATGGTTCTTCTGATTTTTTTAAGGAAGACTTTTTTCCACGCAGGTTACGGCGACTTTCAAGAGTGTGCACGGTTACCTCTCATGGTAATATAATAGTAGACCCATGGACACGATTCAAATTTCTCTAGCACCACAAGCCATCCAAATGAACAACCCAAATCGGTTGTTTCAAAGCATTCATCATGTAAGCCCGCTCTGCCGGTCTTTAGCAAGCCAGTATAGTTTGTAGCACATTTTGTCTTCTGACACTGCGAAAATATTGAGACCCATGGCTGGCCTGCCTCTGACTATCGCATTGCATTGGATATTCCCCACTATCTTCACGAATAATATCACAAAGGTTTCAGTTATCTGTGACTTTCTCACAGTATTCTCAGAATGTGAAATGCTACATGAACACCTGCTAAATGAATCCCCTGGAATTAGATTGGGAAGGAAACTGGACCTTACTGTGGTGTGACGATTGGCGCACCTCAGCGACCCACTGAGCTATACTGGGGAGTATCCCTAAAACACTCACAGAGTCTCTCATACCAGGTTGGTCAATGGTTAGAGGTCTGACGGTCACAGTCTCCTGTTCATCCAGATTGGGGGTTGGAACATGTGGCGACTTGTTCCGTATAAATGGCGTTTCATGCCAAACACCGCTGCCTTGCGGTTAGGCTTCCGAGCCAAAGGATTTGGCTGAGGACCCTAATCGTCCCCCTGCGTAGGTGTGGGCACCCTGACAGTATCACACCCCACGTACAACATACGGCTGCGAAGCATCAGTGTTGAACACAGATGTCATGCTGTCGATGATGATGATGATGATGATGATGATGATGATGATGATTCGGAGAGTGCAATTCATATGAGATGATTTGTTATCCACAGAACAGACAGAGGGCGGAAAATCAGGTTAGCGGAGTAGTTTAAACCTGGATTTCTATCCAGGTGATCCGGTGCGTTTGCCGATATTTCATGGAATAACGCCCATTCGCCGAGATATTGTGTTGTTCACAATTAACATTGCCAAAAGCAGTTGGGTACAACAATGAACTTTAATTGTTTCTAACTTTCCTAACTCGTTAAACTTCACGGACCACGTCCACCGGGTACAGTTAGCAGGACTAGAGCACTGTGTGATCTACCATTTTATGTCCTTTCGGACAAATTTGTGTTGTCAGTAACACTGACAAAAGGAAGAGAGAAGACGAAGAGAAGTTACTGACCTACTTCCATCCAACTTATCATAATCCAATTGAAGAAGCTTTGGTATTCCCGAATTCTCTCAAAAGTTAAAGATGGTAGGCGGACCAGAACTTGTTTATTCCCATGCATGCATCCATGCACCCACCCACATATTTAGTCAACATCTCAGACGAACCAACCAGATTGTATTCTACTTGATTATGTTTTTGTTACTTAAGCGGATATTGTTCGTCCAAATAAGTGTACGAAGATGCCTACCGGCTTATGTTCTCCCTTCGTTAGACATCATAATGCACATAAACACTGCATGCTTAATGGTAATGTTTGTGGCCTACGAACAGATGGTGAATTACATGCGTCGGTTGTTTACCTTATACTTCGAGCATTGAAATCTGATTTAGTAGTTTATGAAGTCACTGCGCACTTATATTTTCTCCGTATTCCAGATTTCGCCAGATTAATGTTATTCGTGGTTTCAGGAACATTTTTTTCTAGTTTAATAGCAATATTACATGACCCATTTTCGTTCAAACTCCTCTTTATCTGTCAGCAAAAAACAAAAGAGCGAAATTCTTGCCGGTTGCCTTTGTTTTCACATCCCTGTCCACAAATTTTTCGGAAAGATAAAATGCCTAGTTTCAAAGGGCTCCAGTGAGGACTAAGAAGTATCTTCATAGAGAACACCTCTTACCGTAAAATTTGTGACATTTTCGGCAAACTATTTCGGCAAAATTACTTTGAACTACGATCGATATTCTGAGTGATGTCTGAAAAAACTATTTAGTTTGTCAAAATTGGCGCTAATGGCTTCGTAGGTGAGGCGGATGTTAGTTTCACATAAACTTAAACTAAGATGCACCCGAATATTTGTAGACTTCATTAACTGAAGAAATGTCTTGATTATTATTAGGCCCGGCCTACGGTGTCTAAAATAATTTGTTTTGTTTTTCACTCCGTTCATAATATTCAAGCTGCTTTCCGCACTTCATGTTGACCGGTTTATCACGCACGGTAGCATTTTAACAACCAGCTAAATATGGCCAAGTAGCAATTTCCGAACAACATGGTTGTGGTGACTGGACGCCGATTTATACAAACAACCTCAATAGTATAAAACGGATTCAGGGAGGGTAGGCCACATTACGTTATGCTGTCGGCCTGACCATACTACGGTAATTTAATCCGAGTCATCAAATCATTTGGCTGATTGGTCGCGTCATTCTTGATGATATGTCTGTTCATTATTCTTGGCGGACAAGAACAAACGATACTCGAGGAATAGTGGATTTTTGTCTCTCGACATTATACTCTGAATAAGCTGGACAAGTATATTTATAAACGAGCTTTGAAATGCCTCAGAATATAAGCCTTGGTACACGTAGTCTTATTTTCATACAAATGGAAGGGTCCGTACTACCTGAAAAAGTTCACTGTTGTAAAATTCTAGAAAACTTGAGTTATTTGGGCGTGTTGGTCCACTATTCCGTGACAAGGCCTTGGAAGCACGCTTAGATGAGAAGAAGTCCTTCTAAATTCAATCCTTGATCGAAAGTCGACTTTCAACACCTATGCAGATTGCAGCATTTTATCAACCTGATGAGGTTCTAGGTAGTACTATATATTTGAAGTAATATGTCCCACCAAGTGTTGAGAATTTCAAAATGCATCAGTTTGCTAAACACGGACGTATGTACAGTTTCTAATGATTTTCATTTAATGAATCTAAGCACTAGATGATTGTCAGGTCTTAGCAGATTACGCATTTTTGTGTCAAGAGGTTAAATTTGTATTATCCCAAGATCTCGTATTCCAAATGCCTCAGCGTCAGAGTTGTTGAGAGTAATACAGAACAATTCACATATCATCGTGTTTGGTTTCCGAATCTTGCGTTAAACACTCACCGTACATAGCAATTTGATTGAAGCAAGAATTCGTAAAAACAAAGTGTCAAATCCAAACCACATTGTTGTATTGATTGAATTGGCTGCGTTTTTGCATTTGTATTCACTAATAATTATTTTGCCGACAAAATATGTTCCAGAGATGAGGAATGACGCTCTGATGGAAATTATACTCTTCGTCCCTAAGAGGACTACTAATACCACCCTTTGATTGAACCTGAGGTTTTCGAATGCGTTCTAACCACGCCCAAAAAAATCTTCCAGTGGTAACTTCGGGAACAACAGGATCATGTAGGAGTTCTTCGCCGTTTTTTGCTTTCATCTTATGTTAACCTAAAACATCAGGTTCTCTTTCTTGATTTTGTTGTAACTGTAGTAGGATATGTCGTGACAAATGTCTGGGTGTCAACAGCTTCCCAAACGCTGAATTACAAGCGTTAAAAGCTGCTTTTACTACATTTTAAGTTTTGTTTAGCCTGGTTGAACGTCACTGAAAATGATGGGGACAAACCATATGTCTAACGTGCGGCTGTCTGGTGGAGTGTGTAACTTTATAGCCAAATTGTTCGCATCGGATAGTTTTATTAATAAACTGAGGATCAATTCAGACCTAGTCATTTGGGAGAAGGCTATTCAAGAAAGCGTCTACTTTATGTCTTACAATACGAATGAATAAATTGTGTAAATGAGTCCTTACTGATCCTTTAACTTGCGATCAGGGGACTTGGACCAGCCTTCTCGTACAACGATGGTTCACATTTCGAAATCCAAAGCAATGTCATATCCGTCCACTTATCATAAATATCAGCAGCGCTCCTGCCTTCTACTGCCAAGACAATACACGCTATAATTACTAATTGTGTGTGGTTTTAATGTGTTCGGCTCTCAGCTATTTTTTTTGTTGAAGGACGTAGAACTGTATTAGATAGGTAAACATATGGCCAGACAGAATCTAGCACATACCACGTAGAGTACATAACTCTCGGATAGTTAGCTCCCAAAAATTATCAGTGCTAATCTTGTGTTCACTGGCCCTGGAAGTTGTTTCTTATTGGTCTGGAATGCTGTAAACTTACTGCAGAAGGGCTTTGCAGAAGCTCTGGTTAGTTGAAAGCATTAGTAGTGCGCGACTCCCGAGTCACTCTGACTATTCCACTTGATTCTCCCACAGGAAAGCTATATATTTATGTCTTAATCTTTAGGTTTGAGAAATTACATTCCCGGGGATGGCTAAGAATTACTAATACATGTATCCATATTTGTTTGTAGTAGATTGTAGTAGAAGGTTGTAGTAGATTGAGTGATGTTAAATGATGTTCTGATTTACATCAGTTTCTCATAGTTTTGACTAGTTATCTAACACTGAAGACAAACAATTTAGCTTCAATATTTACCCTGGTGTAAAATGGTCAATATGCATAGTTACAGACTCTGTAAAGTGGTTTGTATTGTACTTTAATACTTTCCCGCAGTTTGTATATCAGGTTATGAGTGCTTAGTAAAAGAAAAAAACTTAGAGAGGTGTTCCGTGATCCATTTACCTCCATAATAAATCGATGTCTGTCTGTGTGTGCGTTCGTCTAAAAAAGCACCCATGTTATGTACACGTCCAGGATATTCAAGCAATTACAGTTAAAGCAATTCTAAACTGGTATTTTTCTGTTTATCCAGAGCATTTTACTATCTATTTTGATCCATTCACAGCCTTAATTAGAGGTGTCCCTCCCGCACATTAAAAAAAGACGCCTTAACAACTAATAATGGCTCGATTTATCCGTTGTTTCTAAGTAATCAAAACTGTCAACACAAACGTACAAGGGGTTGCATAAATGCACCAGGTCTATTCATTGCTTCGCTTGAAAAACTCATAAATTTCTACAATGTAAAACTACTTGATAAATTCTAGTGAACGTTTATAGATTTAAAGCAGGAACTGGGTGCTAAAAATTAACCTTAAATATTTCATCTAGGGGCAATGATATGCTTTCCTGCTATTATATGAGATACAATGGTTTTCTGTGTGCGGTAGCGGTGCCAGAGTGCAAACAGAAATCCAGGGGGTGGAAATGTTCACAAGAATGAAAAACTCTTTCTATCCGTTCACCTTGACGTCTCGAAATGAGGGGATTTTATGTTGATCGTGAGTATGTAAAATATACTGCCAAATTATTTTTTTAATTTCATTCAGCACGTGTTGGTTAAAAAAGTCCACCCAGAGAAGAATACTTCCAATTTGCATGTGGCATGTGACGATTTTTTAGTTTGTTGGTCACGTAAATTGTCCTCAGCTGTGGACTCAAAAGCAAGTCGAAATGTTCCTTACACGGAACACAACTTCGGGTTTGTATAAACGCTCCCACTTGGGGGATATCGCAAACAAGAGTTTCAAATAACTTGACTAGGATGTCGAGCGGGACACGGTGAGTACTCTTTATACTCACATTTGTTTTGTGGGCATAAGGTTTGGTGCCTGGTATATTTAAATAATATCTTCAATGTTTCAGCTTAATTCGGAGGATTTCAGTCGTTGTATCTGTGTTCTAAACCATATTACTTGTCTAGAGTTATGGCAAAGGAATTCTGCTAGGTTCTTTGTCCCTCCCTCCCACTTATCCTGAGTAGACTTGCTTGGTTCTACATTTCATCAGTCACTTATCTTGAAAACAAACACGTTAAAAATTATGTTTGTATTTCTATCCAATTTGCATTGTCAGAAAACAGCAATAATTGAATAGAGTGATGCAGAATCAACAGGTTCAGTATCCGGTCATCATCACGGAATTTTGACGGCAAATAGTACAAATAAAAAGATTTGTTGCTCATTGAGCTACAGGTTGGCGGTTTATTTAGGCGCTGTTGCTAAACCACGGCGTTCTGGAACACAAAAAGTGAACATTTTCAACTAGGCGCAACATTCCAACAATCGAAAAATTATGTACCCAACTAGTCTTTGAGTACCAAGGGTATACACGGTGGCCGACTATCTTCGGAGGCGATTAATGGAAATCCAGGTGAAAAGAAATTACAAAACCTACACCTCCTGCTTGACCACCAGTGCAGACGTCACCTCAACTGCAGGGTACCTGAGAGTCAGCATGGAAATCAAACATATCCAGCGGTTTGCGCGCAACAACTTTTAACTGGGTCTGTTTTTAGTTTGCGAAAAAGAGGCTGATGAGAACGAACAAGGTTTATCGCTGTGACCAGCTGGCTATACTGGAATCGTTATCTTACGTGTCGCTCTCGTGTTAGCTGCCTTGCGATAGTCTTTACTGGTTTCGAATTCTGTTGCCTGTCATTTCGTTTTATTTGAGTTTATTGTCTCCTCGCTTTCTACAGGCAATCAAGCCAAGAGAAACTTTATGAAACACAACAAGTCTTGCCCTTTTATTCCACCTCTTTAGAAATTAAAAAATAGATGCCGTTTGGTCGCGCCTAGCTTATCCTACCAAAGTGTTTGGGAAAGACTTGTCTAGACGCAAAATATAGCTGACTATTGCCCAACTGCAAATGAGACGGGAACAACTAGGAAGGTTTATCCTAAAGGACGTTGTTACACCGTTTTTTGAGTAAAGCCACTTGACTGATGACGATGTCAAATGTTTCCCATCACTATCCGTTCTTACTGCGTTTTTCGTCCCATCTTGTGACCACATACATATCAGTCTTCTGCTGCAGATGTATATTTTAATCGGGTAAATTAGTGCATACACATAGATACTAGTGCTGTTCATCAGGTCACTGAATTTGCCCAGCGTACTCAGTAAATTCAAACTTACCAACTACTACCAAGAAAGGCCACCCAACCCATATTTCTCGTGGAAACATGAGGACTCCTTAACAAGTGGGATCCTGAGACTGATGCGTACGTATCACTACATCGTTTACATAATGACAAGTAGCTTCACATTTTTAGATATATCTTATCGGGCAGTTTATTAAGTAGCCGCAAAAACCCAGCATGGGCCAGCGCTAACAAGTTGTGGTTATGAGACGAGGAAATAAGATCTTTTGCTCAAAACGAGACATGATATAACACAAAACAAAGCTCAAGTGCCGATATTTTTATAAGAAATCCTCGAACAACCCATGCTTGGTATTGTGTCGTGATTTGCCGTAAGTGATACTCAGAATTACCGACGTTACGCTTGTTTACGTTCACTACACTCCCTGAAACACAAGTTTTAAAAAAATTGAGAACTCAGCTGGACCACACGTGCTGATCACGCAAGTTAGATTCCACCAGGATCACTTAGTAACCATAACCAACCAACTCCTATGTTGAGCGAAAAAAATATTCAATGTACTCAAAACAAAAAGTATTAAGTATATTTTTAACGTACGCATGTTGTATGTTGAATAGTCTCTACATAAGAATATCTAAAAGCTTTGGCAAACCACATCGTTATGATTCGTTCTTGAGTTTGTCAAACAGAGGTAGTCCATGGGTTTCTATCTTACGTTCATAGACGCGGAATTTGGTGAATCTGTAAATTTATAAACTATGTATGTTTAAATATGCATATAGTCTGCACACCAATAAAAAATTATCACAAGACGATATTCTGATGACGATATGCTCGTTTTATCCTAGAATGAAGGCGCAAAAGTAGACCCATTCATTTGTTACAGCAGGACAACTGATAACTAGCGTATATATATATATATACGCCTGAGTCCTAAGGATATGCATTCAATAACCAAAAGAACTGAACAACAATGTTTTTTCCTCGGATCACTGATTTATCTATTCCCAGCTGCTCCCGAAGGTGAGATTAAAGGCATCTTGTGTTTGAACAGTGAATCCCAGTGGAATTGGAAAGATATGAAAATCAAGCCAATTTGTTTCACAGAAGGTTGACAAAATATACCTTGTGTAATGCAGGGCTACGACCAAACCACATGCCCTTGGTGATATGATCAATGATTCTATCAAAAAAGGTCTTTTGTAACCCGATAAACCTAAAAATAAGACAAGTTTCGCAGACCCTTTACTTATTTTCAGTCCTCACTAAAAAGTAAATTATGAGTTGACGGCCGATGGGAAGAGCGTTATAAAATAACTCTTCCGTTCCTTCTTAAACAATTTAGTCACAAATGAAATCACTGTTTTGGTCGAGTGTTGGTCTCAGTACAACTGAGCGTGTTGATACTATTTTGTAACAATGGATGCATGAGTATAGTAAATCTTGCATTGCTCCGCAAACAAATATTAGCCCTAACTTACCCGTCTCGGTCGTAGCTTTGCGTTTCATCGTGTTACCGCGTCCTGAGTTTTTCGCCGCCTACAGAGAAGAAACAGTGTGCCAAATGAAACCGAAATAGAAAATAAAGGAATATTAGGGGAACCAGCTGCAAACGTGACTAGACAACACAACTGCCAGTAGAATAACCGTTTTTTGTTGAGACAGATTTAATTGGTTTGGTCCTTGAAAGATGAGTTATATTTTTAGTAGCATTTGTTGGCCCACCTAGAACTTTCCACGTTAGCTTTATAGGCAGCCCGTTTTCGGCTACACGAGACAGTATTCAATAGATCAGCTAATTCGCACGCTCATTGCCTTTCTTGTTTGGTCAAGAGCAGCTATTACGCAGTTATCCACACTCGGGTTCATGTTATTAGCGAAAACATTAGGGAAACTGTGGTGCACAACAAGGAAGTCACAGCGAATTTTAAGACTGTTAACTTGAAGGTACCTATTGAAAATTCTGCGAAGCGGATATAAGTATTTACTCCAACTTTTCTGCAACTAGGACAGTCCCACTGCTAGATAACTCCTAGAGGGTCAACATGGGTCATGCAATCAACTATGACTGAACCTACTAGGTGTAATACAGTAGAAGAGCACGTTTGTGAATATATTCATCTCGCAAATGACTCTTTGCGAAACCTTCCTCATGGTTAATTCTTATACGCGCTATAATCTACATGCGCACATTTATCTGTCACTTGGTTAAGCTAAGGACACGAAGCGTAGTACGCATATCTAAACTCAGCATGACAGCCACGTCCAAACAGTGGAAATTTGGATGAAAATGAAGGCTTTCGACCCGAAGACTTATAAGACTCAATATATGAAACGGATTCGGCTCTCCAAAAGAAAATCCCTGCAAGACAGACCACAATACAAGGGATCCAGAAGAAATTTATTCTACTTTTCCTTGTGACATTGGAAACAACTGGTCAATAGAAAGGGAGAGAAATAATATAAAACCATCTCTTACCAAAAAAGTGGCCAACCTTACACAGTTGCGGTGCAACTCAGTTCCGGAAGGCGCTCACTTTGCAGTGATTGAGCAGGTCATCTTTCCTTGTTATCAAAATCACATTCAGATATCAAACTTTATATCACCTAATTTTTTTCAATAGCCTAGAAGATGCGACAGAAATCCTCCAGCAACCGAGGACTAAAATTATATCTCCACATGTTTTAATGCACACGAAGTTGCCAACATATGTGAGTATTCCAGTAGAGGAAAACTAGCAGCAAACACAACACCCTTAATATAAGCTCAACAAATCTGCAATTTTGTACCCGTAAATCAATGAACCCCTGGACAATAGAGCCACCTATTTAATTCGTATTAATTGTGAGAAGGTGAGAGGGGCAGGTCAGAGGTAAAGTGACGTTAACCGGAGCAATCTGACCACCGACGATAAACATGCTTCCTATTTTGGAGTTCTGGGAAGAGAATCTTTAAGAGAGTAAGTTATTTTGCAATGCATTACTTATATCTCTGTGGAGTTAAACACTTTTTGCAAATTAAAAAAGCCTTAGCTGAAGCCTCAGCATAATCCCTATTTTGTTTTGCTCTCACCAGAACTTGCTATCCATCGTGAAAATCATTGATTTTGAAAAAATTAGGCGCCCATGCTAATAATTTGGGTCTAGGCCTGGGAAATAAACCCATTTTCAAAAAGCCGGCAACAACTTGTTTGTGACTTTTAAGTTGCTTTACTTGTGGTATCGTATTCTGCTTTTTTTGCAACGTATGCTAGTCAGCCCCACTTTACTATTTTGGTCAGGTGATGCTGAAGAAAAATAATGAAATTCTTACGTAGAGACTATTTATAATCTTCTTTCATAAAAACATTCCTTTCAAAACAGATATGAACCATACCTAAGATGTATTTGTGCCACTGGGTCCAGACCTAAAGATCCCATGTGCACCTTCCGTCTTAAAACACCCTTTCGGTTTGCAGCAATCTGTGCAGTAATGCGGCAGTGTAGTGGAGCAGTGTGCTGAATTTGTGAGAGAAGGTGGGACTTTAACTGACTGCGATGGCATTTTCGGCATTTTTATCTCAAAATTCTCCGGTATAGCTCTGATGAATTTCAAATGCATGTGCCCATGGCACATTTACCAACTGTTCGGAATCCCTGGTCTGAAGCGTTCAATACCTTTTTTCGGATCACACATATCTACACTTTTGGTAGCTAGCCGTTCTAGTGTACTTATTGGATAAGTTAAGTGATGATTACTAACTCAGGCAGTGGTTTTTTGCATGCGGGGTTATGTACTGTTAACGGGTCTCCATTGAGAAGGCCCACCTTTGCTAAGCTAAGAGTAGTAAAAGTTAAAAAACGGTGCCTCACAATTTGTGGGCCATGATCTATTAAAATGCTTTAGTTGAAAGAACTAAACCACTCTATCAATGCCGATAACACTTCGCTTACCCGACGTCTAGACTTTTGTTGGATACATGAACCTTCACAGGAATTTGGCTTCGCTCTCAGATCTTTTCCCAAGGTCTTCTTGTTGCCACCCTCCGTCTACAGAATAATCGTCATAACGCAGCAATCCTTCGATGGAATTACCTCATGTTTTACATGTTCTTGAGCTAAACCTTTGACCTTCACTGGCGTTTTGTCGTGCAAAACTGAAACCTTGGAGATCGCTTCTTTCAGTTCCATATCGCTGGATGCCGAATTAGCTGTCGTTTTTCCGTTAAGCGTCCCGGGTTTCGAGATTTTTTTACACAATGAAATTTCAAGTCTCTCCTCCGCTTTCCAGTCCTTCCACCAATAGCTCCCTTTGCAGATATAGAAATGCTGTTTAAAAGTTAACAAGAATAAGGCCGTTGTAGAGGTGTTACGTTCCACGTTATTTGAATGGAACAATACGTTCCTTGCAATTATATCTCGCAAATTTAGCTTTCCTTTGCAGAATGTGACCTTATCAGCAACATTTTCATAGATATCTGTTTGAGCAAATTGTTCGCTACTCTTTGAGCTGTAAGCAATGATTTATTATCCAGTTGAAAACCTAAGCTCTATGTTTCTACCATACGAAAACTTTTGGACGTCAATACGAACTTGTTTTATAGACTCGGAGATGGCTCTGATATTTCTTGTCCTCACATTAAAGTATGCCTAACACGAAAATAAAAAAACGAACGTAAGCAGCACGTTCCAAGATGCAAGTGATTTTCGAGGTATGCACCGTAAACTTATGGACAGTGAGCTTGTAACGGCCTTGTAATATTCAGGTCTAGCAAATAAGGCAGTGTATGCGAAAAACCGCAATCAGACACTAAGTATGGTAAACGAAGTGCTTATTCCATAAGGTGTCCACCCACAATGAAGAGACGCTCTCTTGAGACGTCATCAGGGATATTATCTTTTAGTTTCTAGCTATTGCGCGATCTATGGTGGGTATAGGCATCCTTGCTAATTCAATCGGAGTTTCGCGTCTTTCAAAAGAGTGGCTTATTTTCCATGTTTTTTCGTTAAAGTCACATTTAATATCTGCATTATCCACTTCTACTTTTCGCCGGCCTGTGCGATTACGTACATTGTGTACTAAGCTAATGAGACAGATAGCTTGCACGAAAAAGTTACGCGATTTCGGTGCAAAATGTTGAGTGAAACAATTAGTTCAGGCTATTGGCATCATGGTGTTTCTCCACCAGGCCTCATATGTGATTGCTTCATACGACATCGCGAAAAGTGCATTGAATTTTCATGTTTTTATGCATTCACAAGGACTAGTCGCACCATCTGAATTGTGAAGGTTTGCCACATCTTTCATTGTTCTGTCTCCTTATTCTCAGAATACTTGTTATAACTTGCCGATGTAAACATTGGTCTTGGAGCCGGAAGTCTTGCTTCAAATACAGCAGCCTTAGTCCGTAAGCGCTAGCGGGTTTATTCGAAACATTATGAGGCGACGCTTATGTTAGCAAACACCATATTATACTTTGCTAGAGAATTACACAGTCCCAGTTGCAACACTTCTGCTAGATTCTCTCAGCAAATGATTTTTGTGCTTTTAAGCGCCGTACGCATCGTCAGACAGCGGGTGAAAACATTTCCTACTTGCAGCTCACCAATGAAATTTGATAGATGCCTATCTCGCCAAACAGAAAACATGGTCCCATGTATTGCAGCGAACGCCCTTGCCAGATGTATGTCAATCAATTAACAGTTGAAATCTCAGAACCTTCCATTTTATTAAGAATGGTCAGGCCGTGTTTCCATAGATAACCCGTTTTTTGATGTTGGTAGTGTATTTTGTGAAGCTCTGGATGTCGATCTATGTAGGAAATGTTAAAAAGAATAAAGAATGATACGGGGTTTTATTTCTCCCCGGTTTGCGACAAAACTGTGGTGGATTACCTTAACCGGTGGCACATACACTATCACGTGTCCACCTTTCAGAAGTAAGTTGAATGTGCGTGGAGAGAACTAAAACAGTGGTTTTGACAGTCTTCCGAGAAAAGGCTGTCGGAAACCTAAAAACTGTGCCTAATACAAGAGTCTCCAGTTGGGAGAGACGGATTATTAGTTGTCGAAAAGTTTTTTTAAGTTAACCACTTTGATATACGGCTTAAATTTAAAGCAAACGTTCTGTAAACCAGATAAAATTGTGGTTATTAAGCATAAATCCAAACCCTGGAAACTTTGTAGTCGATGGTAATGGCGTGTTTTATTAGGTACAGTAAAACTGGATGTCGTGGCACGTATATATATATATATATATATATATATATTAGTCATTTGCAGGCGTTTGACTAACCTGAACCCCAATAACTCTGCCAACGTTTGTAGACAACTCAACTTCTACTAGATTATATATATGTGCGTATATGTATATATGTGTATGCACATACATATGCATACGGCGAGGAATACACGAGTTAGCCGTCAATATTGGGAGACCGGGAATTCCTAGTATTGATCAGTGTGTTAGAACTAAGAATCTATCTGCCCAAAATAACTAGAAGACCTTAAGTGCATCAACGTTTATCATATTTGAAGCAATTTTACATTACTGAGCTACTACGCGGGTAAGTGAGTTTACGACAGGAAGACCAACTTGTCTGCAAATATAAGCATAAGTCATTAAGGAGGAACTTACCATATCCGGCGGACACGTTCTTTGATCGATTCTGGCACACTTCTGTCCTGTTGTTTTGGGTTTGAAATACAAAGTAAATGTGAGTCGTTTTCCTGGCACCGGCGATTCCTCCACCTGATCTACCGCCATCATCTCGTACTGTTGTCCCAAATCCATCTGATCATCAAATAATTTCCGTAAGCGTTCTTTGCGTGAGTTGGCGCATTGTATGTTTGACTTCTGTGATAGTTTTCTATCAACCCTCATCCGTTTTCCATTTGAGAAGAACGTTGTTTTCATAGGTATGAGCTCACAATCGTGGACGTCAGTCGTTTCGTGGAATGTGATCCACGCGCGTTGCCAGTAACGGACACGACATGAGACCATGTACTGGCGAAAGAGAGTGGCAGAAATGTTAATGATGCGATACTTACTCCCACCTGAGAAGCACGTACAGTGATTTCAACCAAAATTGACGTGAACCTAATAAAGCCGCATCTTGTGATCCAAAGCCTAGAGCAAAATTACATCAAGAAACCAATTCAACTCAAAGTTGAATTATGAAAAAAACTCGGAAACATGACCACTTGTCAGGGAGCAAGGAAAATATCATTAGGATATTTTTACGGCTTGTTCTTTTCCTGTTTGAGGTCAAAATATAGGTATCTCAGGCACTTTTACACAATTTAACTTTATCGGTATTTGTTGCCTTGAAGTATTATTGTTGGAGTCTGTCAAGCAAATGGACTTCTAATAAGTCTACTTCGGCTGACCACTGGAGCTATGAATGCAAGTAAGTTAAAATACTTGGGAATTACATAAACTCGACTAAGCCCTTTTTCTGTTCCAAATCAACTTTTGGTGGCAGCTGGATTACACTTATCAAAATGCGATTTACTCTTACAATTTGAATACTTTCTTCCATCCTTATTTTGCATAACGGGATGCCTCATCTTGTCGCTTCTGTTTTGTGTCGTGCCCACATCCGATTTCCTTGTTATGACCTCAAAATAAAGCGCCCTTTGACCTTGTCATCGTGAACCTACTTAAATGGAAACAACATGGGCTTAGTCACTCTGCGTTCAGACGGTGTAAAGTTTGGGTAGATGTACTTTTTCTACCCAACTATCTGTACATTTTGAATCAGCATAACCCAACCCGATGTCTAGAAGCCAGAGTAATCTGAAGACTTGATAAACCTAGTGGAACAGTTGAACTTTTGCGGTTTTGCGCACATCTGAACTGGGCATTTCTGGAAATAACACATACCAGATCCATCAGAAGGCTCGGTGAATTACTGCTCATCAGATGTTGACTTTCTGATGGGGAATGTGCAATAAATTTCATGCGACGACATACCGCTTTGAAAACTTCCCAGACAATTTAATTTCTTTGACTTTCGCACTCCGCTCCATAAGCAAACGCTCTTAACCAAATGTCATAAGAATTTTTCTAGTGATACGACATCACGCTCACAGCTTTGCTCTTTCTATTCACTTAACGGATAGAATTGGTTTGTTTCCCCGATAAGAAGCTGACAAAATCAAATTTTGACTCAAACTAGCAAAGCACACAAATGGACTTTGCAACTGTCAAGGACAGGCAAAGTTACAAATGGATATAATTTTAGTTGCCACACAAAATTTCGGTTTATATCCACAGCTACTTAGAAAATTTAACCACATAAAAACCAGGAAACTTATCACATGTAATAAGACATTGCGCAAGAAGAAATAACTTCGATGGAATCTCACCATAAAAATCTTTCAAGTAGGCAGATCGACCAATTCTGAGGATAAATGCACTTGATTCACATGATAAGTGGTTGGCCCGACTCCATAAGTAGAGATGTTGCTGCTCAACCAAAAAGAAACTTGGCCTTAGGACATTTGTTCGGCTTACCTCAAATGAGATCCAACACGGAGTAAACATTCTACACCCGGATGGAGGAGTTGAAACCGTGGTACAGGCAGAATAGACGTAGTTTTACAAGTGGAAACAATTTCGGATGATACAATAAAATCAACCGTGCAGTTAACTGAGAACAACAACACCTCGACGCTCAGATTACGAATGGAGAACCTGAGAAGCTGAGGACAATCTGGGATGATGCCACGTTTATTATAGTAAAGCAAGAAGAAGCGGAGTTTGCATGATTTTGTGAGCTCTGAAAATGCACACACAAAGAAGACCATACACTCCATGACGAAAACCCCTCAAACTAATGGTCGAGTGATTTGTGAAATTTCTCGAACCCAGTGGAACACACTTGTGTCATTTCATTTTCCGAATAATTTTCAGGTTACCAAACCAATTAGTGACGCAAACTTCGCAGGTCAGTACCTCGTTGAATAATGTTTTATCTATGCATCGTTGAGCGAAACTAGTGACACAATCTTTAATCATTCGTAGCTCAAACATTGCTATGGTTGACTAGTGCTATCTCCAAGAGCTGTTCACTTTCATGAACTGTGCGGACACATGTACCAGTCACGAGTACCCATTGAGGGCGCATTTGTAGAGTATGCTAGCTGCCCCAGAGAAGAATACAAGAGGAATCCTTTCACACCTCAGCAAAGGATGGTCAGAATATACGAGAATGCCTTGAGCAGAGAAAATAACCTGTTGGATTTGTAATGACGCATTCCACTCTGAGGTTTGGAAGGGTGAACAACCGAATAAGTCATAAAGTGCTGAGTGCAGTACAACGCACTCGTCCTTCAGCTGATCTATTGTGTCCACCGAAATGACAGAAATTCCAATGAGATCGAAACATAGTAGAATAAACCCACCCACTTCGAAACGATTTTTGACAGCTGGGAACACTCATTAGTCGCATCATATGAAGCATGCTTGAGCATCTAGTCATATATGCCGAACCGCCATCACGAAAGAAATTGGTGATCTTCAACCTGCGCCAGCATACCGGGCTAATCCCGTACTGGCCTTGATTTTTTCAAATGTCATGAAACAAAGCAGCTGGCCCTTAAACTGAATTTGGGGCAATATTAGTTATTCGTTTCAGGCGTGTAATGACAACTCAGAATGTCCTAAAAATCAGTCTGGGTTCACCTTAGATTGATTGATCGGTCACAATTCCTTAAAAACGATGCAATAGGTCTTAATTTTACATTATCTAGTGCTTTTTTAACGCACTGCTGCAGACCCAACTGGATGAAATCAACTGATCGCGCCACACTGTTGTTCCCACTGCTTTGTTCAGAGAAATCGCAAAATTTAGTCGTCACACAAAGCGTCGTTCTTGCGACGGGCAGAAGCTGTGACCGTTGGGTGTCTCATGCGAGTCTTTTGTGCTCGTGAAGAAAGGGTTTTAGGCTTGTTTTTATATTTTAGTGAGGTCATTACTCCGAACGCCTCTTCCAGTTCACACTAGTCCCTCCGCAATTTCGCGTAATTTCACATCTTCTCCCAACTTCACCAGTTTTCACACCAGCTTGTCAAGTTCGTTGCTGCTTTGCTACATTCCTCATATTATCAGCGTCTAATGCGTAATCAGGTGAAGGGCAGTATACAATCGGATGAGATATCAAGTAATTATGACAAAACAAACGGGGAATTAAGCTGGGTTCCAGGTGAGTACCTCGCAAAACCAAATTGATTTGCAAATGAGTGTATTTATGAGAAAAACCCTTTTTCACTCATTTCGACTTGATCCAAATGGGAACCATTGCTTCGTATTTCTAATCGGCATGTGGTAGAACAGTTCTGTGTAGTGTGTTGAGCTATCTGATATAAGTCTTTTGAACTGCATTAAACTCGCAACTTACCAAATAAGGAGTGTTTGAAGACAACTTGCACACTTTCGGTACGTGCGGTAAAAGCCATACTGCCCTGATAGATACTGTAATTCATTCGTGACTTTGTATACGTAGGAAGCCTTTTTTGAGAAGAGAAGGTTGAATGTTCGTTAGCAGCTTATACAACACAGCTACAGCACAGTAAAGTGCCCCAGCAGTTTTCCTTGTTTTGGTTTGAGGGATTTTTAGCCAGTAATGAATAGCTGATGGAACTTGACAGCTGGCGTACGCTGAGTTTAACGTTTTTGGAGATCAGCTGAGTTTAATGGTTTTGCGATCAGTGGAGATTTGACCGTCATTTCTAACACAACAGGAGAGCCAAATTGTTGCAGGCTCCTGGTTAGACAGACAGAATTCCCAAAAATCCCAACGATCTCAGTTTCCTTTAGAAATGACCCAGCTAGCTCAACAAATGTCCAGATGTTGCATAAACTGCAAAATGTTTGGCTATATTCGCTAAATTAAGTAGGTTGACCTTGTCCGATATGTAGACTGACATTGTATACAAAACCATAGGCAGCGGGTAAACTTCCTTAACAGCCAACCTACCGACTTCCCCAATTCGATCGCCGAATCTTAAGCAGGCCTCTTGTGGTGACCTTCATCACAAACAACACACTCGTGGAAATTTATTTCCAACAGTCTCCCGATAAAGCTGATTTATAGGAACCCATTTACTTCGTCCAGAACATCGTTGTCACACTCCCCTTCGTCACACTTCTCAGCTGACAACCAGACGTGTACCGATTATTCTTCGTTGTGCATTTGTGACCATAGTCTCTTCGGGGCTTTTGAGAAACTTTTCCTCAACTTCGCTGCTGCGTTGAATTCAAAGTGTCTGTTTGAATGGCTAAATTTAAATGACTCAAGCTTCTCTCTCAAAGGGCAACATTGTAAGCGAAATCAATTATGATAGGGAACGCGGTGTGATCCCGAAACGTCGTTTGGTTTTAACTGGTGTACAAATAATCTAGGTGGCCTACTTTGCGAAAGCTGAATTATTTGTTCAAAATCTGGTAACTCCGATGAGTTTAGCTCCTGACTAGCTTGATCAAAAGATCAATGTTTGATTGCAGTGCCTTTATCGTTTGTCTGAATTGCTCGCCGTAACAAATGAACCCCTCTAACTGGGTGGAACTGGTTTGCATTTACCAGTATTTGCACAATGTGAGCTACCTACATGATTGACCGACCAGCCGCGAAGCGAAATCTGAGAATTGCCATTAGACCTTTTGCTTCCCCGAAGGTGATACAACCTGTGATTTACTGGCACTGATTGGTTTCGCTAAATCTGTTGTGTCAAGAAATCCACCAGCGGCCGACTAGAGGCACCGCTGCAAAGGATAACATACTGGGTGACTAGCCACGGGCGTTTCGGCGGAAGCATTTCTGAAGTATCTCGTTGATATGCAGTTTTGAAGTAATGGCAACAGCCAGGATGGTTGATTATATATATATATATATATATATATAATGAAAAGTGAAGACAGTGGCCCGTACACACGATTCCCGAACGCACGTTTAACACTAAATATTGGTTGTACAAATTTTAAAACAGTCCACAGTTAACCTTTCGGTTGGCGCTAAATAGGTGTGGAATGAAACGAGTTAAAAGTGTGATTTATGCAAAATTTACCGTAATGGATATGATAAAAGCAAAAAAGACACATATTAGTTTGGTAGAATGCCCCACCAGTAGCCATCAGTCATCACATAAAATGTCCGCTCGAAAAATAAGTAAATTTTCAATACTATAAAAACCAACAATGAACAAAACCCAGTACACTTTTTGCCACAGACGATAATTTGAGTAAACAATGAAAGTATGAACTTAAAAAAATAAGGTTTCGGAAGTTTCAATCTCCATATTTGCTCACACTTCAAACCAAACGTCTTTTGCTTATCCAAAAAAAGCAGTATACTCACTTCCGGTTTCCTTTTCTTGCAGAATTTCAGAGAATCACTTTGATTTGAACTGGGTGTCCGACATACTTTTGGAAGCATGTGAAGAATAAATGTATACTGCGGACCAGAAATATACTGGAACAAGACATGACGATTGGCCAAAAGTGACGCATACCCACCTCGATTGTGGGATCCTCTATGGTGAGAAGTTTGTGCCAGTGAGCACTGTCAATCCCGTTATTGAACAAACTGACTGCTTTATCAATCAATTCCTGAAAATGTTCAGATGCAAGTTCCCGTCCAAGCATTGGGCGACGCGGTTTGTAATCCCCAAAGTACACATACTCGCAGTCGCTTATTTCTTTTAATTGCTCCTCGTCGGATTCGGTAAACTTTGCCTTACATCTGACAAAGTTCTAGAGATGAAAACAGATACCGACAGGCAATTTTGGATAAAGGTCTGCATACGGCATCATGCGTACTTTTAAGTATATGCATAGCTGACGACGAAGTAGGTTTCAAAGTATCTGCTCGCATGCAATATTGGGAACAAACTCTCTGTTGGACGTCAACGAACACATGCATTGCTGGGCACCAACTACACAACTAAATTGCTGTGAACTAAAAATAGGACTTTACCTGTCCATTGTCTCTAAATCCCGTTGCATTCCCGTTACATCACACATACAATCAACCTTCATAAATCTGACCACCATGGTAAATTACTCCACCGTCAAGATGCTCACCCACCATAAAATTATGCACACAAATATAATTTAGAATAATGGAGATTGTGTAAAGTTTTTAGGGTGTAAAATATTTGCTGTCCTTGTGGAGCGATTCCTTCCTGTATGAACCGTCAGCTTTTTTTATAGAGAAGTCTTGCTGAAGATTTTGGGCGATTAACGAAATAAAGTATACAAAAAAACGAGAAAGTACAGAGATATATCAACCTCTGTTTTCAAAATCTGCGGTGACTAAAAGACAAAGACTGTCTTTTCTGAGAATCTATCACTCACACTTTTGCTCGCAGGAAGGCATGCCTTTAGTATGATTTTTTCTCGCGTGCATCATGCAGCGTTTTTTTGTTTGTGCCCATGCACGTGTAGGCTCCAAGTTGATAGTTAACGGGTTTATAGTGATTTAGGAAAAAGGCTTATCGTCGATGGGATGTTGAAAGCTTTCCAACGTCTGTGTGCGTACAGCAAGGAAGAATAAAACTTCAGCCTTGTTATCATGACAGCCAAAACATCTGAGGCAAATCAAGAACTGGGGGCTATTCAGAGGTTTTTTGTTAGGAACTTTGGTACGCAAAAACTAGCAGTTCAGACAGTTTGTCCATCTTTTTGAAAACTTCCATACCTATTTTCATCGGTAGTAGGTTTGAAAGCCAAACGTGTGTCATAAAGACTAAGGCAAGAAGTCAAGAAACACATGTTACGCAACCTACGTATCCCCGTAAAAATGTGTTGCACTGCCTTTCGAAAGTGTCAGTGTACCCTGTTAGTGACTCAATAATAAATATCATCATCATTATCAGATGAAAGAACCGCTTACTGGCCATGCTAAAGTTATAGTTGTCAAAGTTTCGTCCACCGATCATTTGGGTAGGTCAGTAGCTACGCTATGAAGGCAGGAGCTGATAAACTGCTGAGTAAATATAGGACTCTCAGTGGACTTTTAATTTAGGGGCCTGGGAAGGGAGCTGTGCATTGAAGGCAATAGCTTGGATGTAAAAACGTCATTGAGGCCGCGACTGGGACTTGTTTGACAATGTCTCTAACCCTTGATGTAGCCCATCTTGAGGTCCCCATCCAGGAAGATGGCAATAACTAGAGCAGCTGAGCTTACTGGTAATGGCTTTCATACTTTGCTGCCAAGTTATTATTTGACCTCCTCTGGTGCGTTTCCGCCCTTTGCAAGGTTGTGCAAAAAGTACCCTTTCGAAAAAGTCAGTCGATTGTCATGCGGAATACGTGGCCAAGCCAGCGCAACCTGTGCAGTATGATAAGTTCATCTATCGAGGGTGAGTTATTCCTTCCAAATATCTTACGGCGTACTTCAGCATTGCTCATTCGGTGTTCCCACAGTATTCGGGCAATGCTCTGAAGACATCGACGGAGAAATACTGAAAGGCTTTTGACGCTCTTGTTGCGCAGCGACCAAGCTTCTCAATTCTGTAATAATATGGGACGCATTACAGCATTGTAAAATAGACCCTTGACGAATAAGTCAATGTCATGTCTACACCACAGGTGATGTAGGCCCCTCTGGCCTTCCCAATCCGGATAGAAGTATGACACTTCGCGATACCACCGGGACTGATGCAGCTCACCAGTTAGACAAAATTAGACAAAATTACCTACTAACTCAATCGCCTCAAGCCCACCCAGTCTTGCAATAGCACTTTGCAAATGTGAAGGACATGCTACGCCGTGATCTGAAACACTTCCGGGCGCCATTCCAACCAACAGTCGTTAGAGACTGATAGTGAGTCTTCCATAATCGTATCAATGACGAAGTTGAAAAGGAAACATGAAAGAGAGCAGCCCTGCCTGACATCACTTGACGTGGTGAACTCAGGTGAATGCTTCCCGTAGACCTTCACACAACTGCGGGATTTGGCGCACAGCGACTTAAGAATGGCTAAGAACTTACAGGGTCATCCTTGCTTCACATGTAGCGTCATAGTGCCTGACGGTCCACAGAGCCAAATGCAGCTTTAAGATTAAGCAACACAACCATTTTTGGTTGCTGGAAGCGGTGTCCAGAATCTGTCGAAGGGTGGAGATGTGGCCGAAATATCCTCTTGCAGAAAAGAACCCACGATGGTTTTCACAGATATGTATCTCCCTATTCTCAGTCAATCTTCCAAGGAAAGTCCAGATAGCTCCTTCGATGCCACAGCTACCAGGCTGGTGACCCAGTGGTTTTCACATAGCGTCCGCGTACCCTTTTTGAAGATGGGGATAACTGCATGCCTTATTCTCCTCGTTCCATATTGCGGCAATAAGCTTTGTTAGGTGGGTCACCAGGGATTCCCTGCATTCTCTGGAGAGGTCTGGATAGAGGCCATACAGCCCTGGTGACTTCTCACGTTTCAGCACGGATATTTCAAACTTTGATTCTTCTTCGGGCAGGCGATTAAGATTTACATTCCATTTGCCAGTATACATTACTGATTTAATATTACCTAAGTAGTTATAGTTGTGAGTTTCGTTCATGATTTGCTATTGCACTAATCGGTGAAAGTCAGCTGCTGTTCTAATGTAAATCCGATGGCTCAAGTTACGTACTGTAAATTAAGGGATAATTTTACGAGTAATTTTCCTGTTCCTTCCAATACACACAAACGGGTTCGGTCGGAATCATTCATATAAACTTTACCTGAACCCCGGAATAAAAAGAACCTGTTATTGGAGGCCACTGCGCAGGCGAATTGCGCGGACGCCAATTCACTGACGCAAAGTTACTAAACATTATCCTACTGGGCAATTTACTAGCACGTAAAATGCTTCTCGGAATGAATCTACCGTCAAACTAGGACAAGGTATTGCATTGTCAGTTACAAAACCCAATCAAGCGATGTATTGTAGGTCGAAGAAACAAGCGTTTGCCGCTTCGTTCACCTTGCAAATCTATGGCCTTCGTGCGTTGATTGAATAAACACAAAACATTCATAAGACAACCTCAACAGTTTAGACAAACGGTCGGTTAACTGATCCCCTATCCGTTTATGTGGTCAAGTGCAAAACAATAACAGGCCTCTGGATAACCTGATTATAAATGTGTTTTCTGACTTCTTACAATGTTTCAGTTGTTCGTGTTGGGATGAAAGGTCTACTCCGACTACATGACTTTGAAGGTTAACGCACTTGAACACCGTTACAAACGAGGCCACCGTAAGTCTACTTCAGTTGCTGAGCGACGTGTGAGTTGTTCTGGATTGCCTGATTTCAGCAAGCGCTAGGCTTTTCAGTCAAAATAAATAAGGAAGTTTGCATTGCGAATACTGCGCTTATTTCGGTAGAGCAAGGTGTTACACCTCATCTTTAAGTATGGTAGGAGGCGTCTAGGTTGGTTACTGACCGCTTTTGAGTTACCACTTTACAGTGTCTCACTGGTGGAAACCGGATAAAACTAAAACACCTAACAGCGAAGGAAACGCAACTCTTTTGTGGATGTGGGATGCCTCGTAAGTGATCTGTCAATCAGGACTGCTTATTCCAACCTTGTGCCTGAGTTCACCTTATAGTGGCTAATGGAGATGGCTGCATATCTGGTAAAGCCTTAAAGCATTCACTCTCCTCGTTTTGAAAAATTCTTGCTTCTCCCTCTTCAAACAGAGGGACTTTTTGTGACTGAACAAATTGCAACACATCTTTTACAATTCCCAATTATAACGCGCACTGGAGGCAATGAAATTAGGAATTAAAATCACAAAATTAATTACCTGTGGAGTTTGTACACCCCTGCATTGATCTTGCCTGTCACGTACCAAACGCACCGCGTCCTCCCACTTCAGACAATTAGTTGAACTCAGAATTAGGTCGAACTTTATTTGGTTCGGTGTTTCCGCCTAAATTAAAAGGTCTCGAGGAAGGGAACAAGCGTGAACTCCAACTTACTGCTCGAATGATGTGATCGGCCAGCTGGTGTCGGTAGAGCATACCTTCATCAGATTCCCATTTGTAAATGGACGTTGCATCAGTGAGCATTTGTTTGAATACAGCAGTTGCTTGGAAGTCATTCGAAATAGATTGAAGTGGAATAGGGTTGTCTACTATTGACAACCGACATTTTTTCAGGTCAATTTTGGTAAAATTTCCCCAGGGCATTTTCCACATTTCGACTGTGCAAACAGTGTGGTGCTGGTATGAAGTAAAACATCAAAAGGTCAGTGAGGAACCTGAAATACTTTCCAGTTAGTGTTATAGGAACGGTAACGAAATGCTTACACGGTGAAGCACGTGATCAAAGGCATTTGTGTATTAGCTTAAAGCGATTCAACAGATCATCTGCATAGAACATCAACAGTTCGTTGACCACGCGGCCACCGCCATTACAAGCTGTCTAATACGTTCGAAAAAAAAGGATTTTTCTGAAGACATCAGACCACCAGCCTCATAGATGTATCCAGATTTGGACAAACCGGAAGAGCAGCAAATGGAAGTGTACAATTCCCTAAATTGTAACAGAGGTGCGCCTTTGGATGAGAGGCTGGAGACTTGATATTATAGAAATACAGAAGGGACAATTTCGCGTATTTTCTGCGCTCGTATCTTAGTGACTGTAAATAACTATGGCATGCGAAAACTAAAAAAACAATGAAACTCACAGTATTGTTCAACTTTCCACACACGTGAGGTTCCTGCTCGGGTTGCCACGGTGCATACTTATCTTTCAAACAGCCCGTTCGTTGTAGGTATAATGTGTACGAATACACATCGTCCGTCACCTTCTAATATGGCTCAACTGGAACAGTTTAAGCATACCTTTGCTGGTGACCTTTCAATTCGGAAAAGACGATGATAGAACGAGTCGTTCAGCATGCTGTTGAACTCTCGAACGATATCTCTCAGTTTGATTCGAAACTCCCAGAGACGTTGATGCTCAATTAAGAGATTCGGCACTCCACTCAGGTAGAGCTTTTCAACAAAAGGTGTGCATTTTTCATTCAACTTCCTGATTATTCTCTTCAACAGTTGAAGTTTCCGTTTCAACCTCTTTACGCCCCATTGGTGACTCTAAAACATCAAGGGAAATATTGTAGGATCCAAAAGCCATGCTTTATGAGAGTCGTTTGTAAGACCATGGTTTTCTCCTAAATTTAATATCAGTTGCCTTGTGCCTCGTGACACGCGTGGCATTAAAATGAGAAATGCAATTGAAACCAGAATAAACATAACGTCGTTTTTAGCTGATCTCTATATGTATAACATATGTCACATAAAAAGCAAAGATCAAAAATATATTGACTTGGTAGGGATATCCAGATCTGTGGGATCTTCTGGAGTTTTGTGGGCAGTATAAAGTCAAAGGATCTTTTATAGAGAAGTACTCTTGTAGTGGCAGGTATCGTCTGAACAAAATAATCACAAAGGATGCAGTCGGAAGCTTCTGAATGATGTTTAGATTGTATCTCTAGGATAGATTCGAATAGATTAGGTCAGATTAAATTAGACAATATTAGGTTATTTTGGAGCTTTGTATCATGTCAGCGCACATAAATTGTTGAGGTCCGGCTATAAGTTTCCTTCTAAATAACTGTACACTGAGGGAAATTCACCGCATAATTCGTGGAATCAAACCATCACTCAGAAATTATTTGCATGTGCGGCACGCTGTTGCGTACAACAAGAGCATTTTAACCAAAAAGTGAATTGCGTTGCATTAAACGGGAAGGAAATACAACAATCACTGCCAGAAACGTGTATTGCAACTGAAGTGAACTGAACTGAACTTAAGTTAATTGCTATGAAGTTTGTTGGCGGAAGCAAGAATTATTACTATCCTGTTTAACCAGACAACATTTGCGATTGTCTGATGCCATCTGAATCCGGAAGAAACCAGTTCAGTCGGCCTCATAGTCAGACAACTAAGTGGCTTCTCGCTATTTCACCTATTCACACCTTCCCAAGTGATAACAAAAAACACCATCACGGATAATGTTGTCACTGGCGGCACTACTGACGAAAACTGCTAGTAGTGTATCGGTCATAAACTGGGTCGAGGAGAGGCCCTAGCCACAGCCACAAAACCGACAAACATAAAGGACTTCCCAGTCCCCAGTTCATAGTAGTGCGTAGGCAGTTTCTCGGACAAGCGGCTAGTTTGTGAAGGATTTCGACACGATTGCTGCTCCACTGTACGACTTTCTCCGACCAGAAGAATAAACCGTAACAAGCTTCGGAATTCGAACGATACGCCCGGAGGCGTGCCCAGTAAATCAGCCAAGGACAAGCTGGTTGGAACGATTCGAATAGTTGTGGCACTCATGCAACATTTTGAAGGTGAAATTGCCAAGCGGTTTATACTACTGATGACAGGGAAGTAGTGTCATATATCCGTTCTCACATTCAAAGAACGTATTGGAAAGATCAGGAGGATCCTTGATTATTTTCATCTTGCGCAGGCAAGACTTCTAATTTTGTTTCTGCTATCTTGTGACTGCTTACTTCGTGGTGGTCAACAAACTACTTCGCACTGTACGGCGTCCTTCCCGTCAGTGGCAATAGTGCCAACTCATATGTGCGATACGTCAAAGTGCTTTCGTCATGAAAAGGAGCTCAGTAAAATATAAACACTAAGCAGCTTTGTCTGTGGGCTCATCCAACATGCTTAAAGTTTTGTCCGATTGGGTATATGTCATTTTGAACGTGATTTTTTCTAATTAATCAGCTTCGACTTCCACCATATATAGTATCAATCTAGGTCAGCTTCTGTATTTTGGCAGCGAAGCTAGTGTGCAGCTGTATATGTCTCAGTCCAAACGACCCGGCACAATAGTGTCAAGGGGCTATGTTTTTTCGTTTAGACCATTACTTTAATATTCTTCTATGTTTCCACGGTAAATGGAATAGACTAAATAGGCTCACATGCATTTCAGCGGCAACAATCCCCAAGTGCCATTGTCCGGTGTCATAAGACCTCAGTGGATATATATCTCAACAAGAAGCTACATTATTCACATTTCAAAATTTTGCTACAACACACAATCCCCTTCTGTTTTGAAGACTTATATATGTATATATATATGCGTGTTGAACAAAAGAACTCGTCAAAAACCTGATAGTCATAACTTAATGCTTGGTCATTTCCATCAACCTCTGCATGTTGCTTGAAATTGACAAATTTGCATTCGTCAGTTTGCCAATTACAATAAATTATCAACTTCACTATAAGTAACTTACCTTGACTTCCAAATCACGGGATTGGTAATCGGTATCTAGTTCTTCTGAGTCCTCAGCTAAATCAGGATATGTTGGCGAAGCAGTTTCCAGCACTTCTTCCTGCTGAGACTCCGTGCGCTCGTTTGGTAGGGGACGATTGAAACGTTCACTCACAGCGAACCCCGAAGTCACACGGCGCCAACAACCTGTAGTATTCACTTCATGGTTGGAAGACCCCGGTTTGATAAGTGAAGAGACTGCACAGTGCATGTATTGCTGTGTGAAAGAATTTAGTTATCATTTAGGGTGACTTATTGCGCGACATATTTGTGCCAACCATTCGTACACTTGCATGAGAGAAATTCTATCATGGAACACAGGAACATTCAAGCAGATAAAGAAGAGGCACAAACAGTCAGTGTCCTTCTGTATCTTGGCAATATGGTCACGTTGTTCACTTCGGCGCGATCAACTACTCAAAATATTTTGTGAACAAGACGATGTTGTCAGTGTGCCGAAATACTGTTAGATCAGGTGCATTTACTGGTGCTTGATCAGATGGCCCTTAAGTTGTCTGTCAAGCTCGACAATGGGCCTGCAAATCTTTCTTTCCTAGCCAAGGAGACATCGTCAATGAACGGTTCGGTGGGCACTTTCTCCTCACAATGGACTCTAGCTCCGATTCTCTTGGAGACACCTGACAGCCATCTACCTAGAACTGACCGCTATCTTGTCCACCATCAAGAGCTCGAACATAGTCACACTAACGAGAGATTTAAATGCACAGATAGGACACCTCAGTTTAATAAAAACATGCTTAGGTGGTAAACGTCCATTGTGAAGTCATTTTCATCACCAGCTGTTCCTCAGCAGTGCTGGGTTTAGACGCGTCGGACGACTTTGTGCCACCTAACGTCCCCATACAACCTAGTAGCCCCGAAGTCAAACTGACCGCGTTGTCATCAGCTACCTTTGGTGCGGTTCAATCCTTGGCTATCGATTATTTTGAACACAGGCCGACTCAGGTCATCCTCCTGTTTGATGCAGATTTTTATTTAACTTCCCTTCTACACCAGTAATCGGTCTTCCAGTCTAACTATTTAGAACCTTTATGAGCCGCAGGTTAGAGAAATATGTTACGGCTTTTACGTCAGTTAGGTATCAGTATGTTTAACTGCTGTATTGCTGAGGCGGCAAGTTGTGAATCGATATGTTGCTGATTCACCCGATGGTGAACCAGAGCGACGCTAAGTGCATACGTATATTGTAAGAGAAGTGATATCGAGAAGTAGCCTGCCTACTGTCAAAAAGTCGCCCGAAAGATTTCTCAGCTACCATTAGGTGAGATGTGTTAAAAATAAACAGAAGGCCTTGCATTTGTCAGTTCCTTTTTTAGACCATCTAAACCCATCTTTCTAACAACCGTTTAGTCTAGAGTGCTTCCGATTCCAATGCTGTGATTACAGAAGGAGACGCAAAATGTATTATTGCAGCATGACAAACCAAAGTGCATTCATTGTCATACCTGTAGCTGTGGTTTCACAGCGGTGGAATTCGTCCCGTTCTTCCAGGAAACGGCTTTCATTGTTACATTCATGGTATATAAGCGGCCATTAGCTACCTGTGGTTTGAAATTGTCGTTGCCAACATTTCAGCGTTAAAAATGTGACTTACGGCAGCGTTCTGAAGGCTTTCTAATTGATATTGGTATGGGTCACTGCCCTCGGAATTGTATCGCATGACCGCCTGCCTGGCGATATCCATACTGGTCTCGTACGATTTTGTACCCTGCTTAATATGTTCCCCCATAAGCAAAGAGGTCCTAAAGTTCGTGACTGTCTTGCAGCTGTCAAAAGCAACAGTTTCATTGATGCCATCGTCTGACACCATATTGGTCACCGTAACTTCGCACTGTTCTGTTCGTCCACCAAAAGGCTGGAATAAGAGAGGAAAAATGTCGCGCAAAATTACGTAAACAATGCCTACTCATGTGCTTTTTACGTATCTTAGGAAATTTCTTCGAAAAACATGTCTAACGTTTACGATAAATGCAAAAACTTGCGCGCACAAGTTTAACTTGCTGAAAACGACCACCTTACACTGCTAGTGGAAGAAATATTATAATTATCTTCGAAAATTCGCTCACTGCAAAGCCAGCTCAGGCCTGCTGGGTACCATCGTAAATAAACAGCACGCAATTCGTAATTGTCTGCTAGACAGCTGAACAGTGGCTAATTATTAACTAACTCTGGATGGATGGTATAGTACTAATTTACTAAGTCAATTTTTGCAAGCTTCATTATTCTGAGAGACCTCCGAAATATGCATGATAAGATCAAGCAAGACTGAGCCGCTGTGCTGTGTACATAAATGTGTTATTTTGCTGCCTATTGCTACTGCTACCTACTGGCGTGCACGAGCAAGTGGAAAATATTGACAAAGTGCGCGTCGTATATGCAACACAGGGTAACGACTAAGTGCATATCAGACAAGGTCAACTGTTGATCTCAATGTAAGGCAAGCAACACACAAATCGTACATACGAGAAGTTTGATTAGCCAACTGCCCCTAGCCGCGTAAAGCTCCCCGACTTTTCAGCAACAACTAAATTGACTTTCAGAAAAAATACGGCCAAATGTTTCCGAATTTCGTCGCTACCTACGGACTGCAAGCAGCGTGCTGAGAAAAGACTCCGCTTTAAGTGACCACATAGACAATTTGGGGTGAATTCTTTGAGAGTTTTGAAGTAGTTCATCCCCTCTGACCTTGTCGTTAGAACGGACAGAAGAGGTGTTACCATATTAAACATTTCCACAACGTTTTACCGCCTACATCAAGTACCTGCCTTTATTGTTTAATAAGCTAGATCCGAATTGGGAGACTAGACATGCAAATAAGTCGACCATGTTGCAGCATTGACTCCAGCATTGGTGAAGATTATATGGGCATGATAGACAAGAAGACTGTGAGTGAGTATTTAAAATCTTTGCCATGTAAGTAGTTTGTCTCGTTATCACCGATAGAGAACACTTATATTCCCTGTTGGACGCTCTTACTCACACACGGCCTGACCTCCGTGTTACATCTGAGCTTCATTCGAACTTCAGCCTAGCTTTCCTGGGAGCAGCCATTAGCTTAGGCACCGACAAATCCCAGAAAGGTTTTATCCAACACATGAACACGTTTTCTGTCAGTGTTTACCCAAGTAGCTCACAAGTGCGGGATAGAGAATACATTATTGTGCAGAGGGGGAAACAAGACAGCCAGGATCGAGCAAAACAAATCTGATAGAGACCGGTTATTCAGAGCGTCTCACGAAAATAAACAAGTAACTGTCAGCATAAGGTGCAAGATCTTCTAATGTGTTTACACCGCAGCCAGGTTACATACCCTACGGACAGCCAAACGTGTTGCGCTTGGAATTGACTGTAAAGTAACCTATGAGATCTTCTGTGCTGCTCACAGTGGCAGCACAGAAAACCCATTAGCGGAATATGCAGCAGAACACATTCCAAAGAATGCGATTCAGATGTTATCAGAATAACCGTCAGACCAGAGGTCGAATCCTAATCCTCTATTGTCTGAAACCAGAAATCCGTTGTATACTGGCTTTCAAATCGATCCTGTTAACTCCCTGGAATCTTCCTGCGCAGCACGAGCCCCAAGAATTTAGCTGTTGCTCAAATCAAACTAGCCCAGACTTCATGAATAACAGCCAACGCAAACCATTTGTCTACGTGATACTGATCAGGTGACTTCCAGAACAACTTTTTCCGTTCTTTGCTTACATAACTAAAATATTTTGCTTTCTTGAGTGAAACCGCACAAGAATTTTTGACATTTTGCATTATACGTATTTTTATAGTCCTGAATAGCAGGATAAAGGGGCATATGCCTTAGTCTATATACATGAATGGTTTACACCTCAAGCATTTGAATTTTTTCGGTCGTAAAAGAGAATAGACCAAGCCAGTCGCATCCTGAACCCGTCTGTTTGAATCTTAACCCTGCACCAAACATTATATCGTATGCTCTTGCAAACTGGGTCGATATCTACTTATCCAAGCATGATCTTTGACAGTGATTATGGGTTGACTGTGTGCAGCAAAGTTCTGATTGGTTATTTAGGTCAATATGTGATCAGCGGACCGAGTTTCATTTTGACCCTATATAACGCTGGAAACTGTTGACCCTTGACAATAAGTTGTAAAGGATGTCTGCACTCTAAACTGTGGAAATTAAAAATTTACACGCGTACGGAATCTTTAGCTCTGTCAAAGGGCTATTGATAGGACATTCAGGATTGACGATCCTTCTAAGGGAGCTCGCTGCACCAAGTATTGTACCCCCTACCTTATTTGTTCCACAGGATTTGCAGGTAATTTCTGGAGTATCGAATCTGCTAATAGAATTGGTCTGAAAATGTATACCAAAGGCTGAATTTTGCACGTAAATGCGGCATCATCTGATCAATTTTACCTCTGTGTAAAAGTCTGACTATCTTGATATTTGCAAGCAGGTCACTTGATTGGTGACTAACGGTGGATTTGCAAAGTCCAAAAAGTTGTCTACAAGTTTTAGGAAGTCAGCTACCCTTCTGCGGTTCGTATACGTGGCAATTTTTCGCGTGTCAACTTTACGCTGAAGCTGCATAGTACCCGTATTGAAGAAAGCACACGTTCACTATGTGGGGAAGTTGAATATGCAGTGTTTTGGAAAGAGGTAGTAACGAGTGTGGTGTAAAGCTCGAAGGCGTTCACCTGTCTATTTCAGACACAAGGTAAAATTTAAGGAATTAAACGAACTGGCTTACTTTGACGGTGTGATGATTAATCAGAACGTCGTAACCTGATATGATGTTGAGTCCGTATTTTGCGCTCACAGAAACTATTGTATTCCTATCTACGTCAAGTTTCAGACGGATGGCTTACTGCTGAGGCGATATATGCAATGTAACATCAAATAATTGACCCAAAGTATTAACATGACGAGTGACGTTCCAAGCTGCGTAACTCACTGCTTTTCCAATGTTTGTGCAATTGGAAAAATGTGTGATCTCAGACGTCAGGTTTGTGTCAAGTTTCTTGCAAGAAGTCTCCGCAAGCCACAGCAAAAACGTAAATCTGCGAACCGGTTCAGACTAAAAGTGTTAGGCTGAATTCAAAAGTAAACACATGACTTACCTGAAATTTAACATCGCTTACCATTCTGAACGTGTAGATGTAATTCAGCTTACTTTTACGGTTGTACTCTAGCACGACTTTTGACAGCAATCCTTGAAATGGGGTGTCATTGATCTCATCAGCCGACAGAACCCGCACATCGGACCTTACGAAATTCAACATCGCAATAATTTCGGAATTCAGAGATTTAGATGCCTACAACAAAATTAAATAACGATGACTAAATTTGCGTGGTCTCATACATTTCTGAGGGTTGCCTACACACTTCATCAGTCTCCAACTTCTGTGGGGATTTTTGTGCGAAAATAGTTTGACTTAGAGTCATGTCCAGCGACAAATGGGCTTTCGGATTTTTCTTTAAGACCATGCCGAACGCACATGCTGGCCCCAACCATGGGTTACAATTGTGTAATGTCATCAGTCTACCTTTCGCAAGCAAGGGGCTGTACATTTAGGAGAATTTCACCTGATAAACTCAACAATGGAGAATCAGAGCACTACCGTTCTAATCCAATCCCTCCCTAACATTTCCACAGTTTGCAGTTTCCGAAGTCTCCGATTTTCGCTTCACAATTCATCTACGAAATAAGAACCAAGCCAATCAATTATGCAACCAAATTTCACAGGAACGTACGAATGTCGCCTTCCAGCTAACGAAGAGTGGCTGGACTCCTTTTGTTAGTTAAATCTGACAAGACGCACGGTTATAACTAGGCATGCTCAAACTAAGGCAGCAGTGCAAATTAGCGTGCACATGCTACTAACCGTACGAGTCAGGGTCCCAGCAACAGTGTGCTTGTGCACATGCTTCGCCACCGACACAATGGGTTTGATTACCGCTAATGGTCTACGCCTGTATTACTCAACAAGGTGGACTTCAGTCATGAGCGAGATGGTGCACAGTGCATTGATCCTCAGTATATACATTTGACGGGATAAAGGGGAGTATATTGGCAGGATCTTGATCGTCTCTAAAGCATGGTAGAATCATATCACAGTAATTAGCACGCGTGCTGTCCAGTTATGTCGGTACTGCCAGTATACTATTTTGCAGTGCTACCAATTATCTGCCTTTAAGTTCTACAAAACTGAAAGCTCTCACTATGGGTGAAGGAATAACTTTTACTTAGTAGAAATAGGCCGAAAATATTTCAGTTGTGAAAAACATGCAGTTAATGGGTAAGAAAATTTCATAGCAGCCGGATAAGAGCTTCAAGTGCTGTATGTGTGTATCCACAATAGTTTAACTGAAAAAAATGGCAGGTGATATTGTGAGGCACCGGCTAAGGAAATTGACATCCCAGGTCCCTTTGTTTATCAGTGATATTTCCTTCCAGATCTTGGCCAATGCGCATACAGTATATATGTATACTGTATGTAATGCATATGTATATGTATACCCGGGAGACAGAATTAAGCACTGAGCTGCAATTAATGTGTAAATGACCCGTATGAGAAGACATTTTGGGTGCTGATAAAAAAACGCTACATTGAAAACGTACTACTGAAAGGAAGAAGGCCTTCGCTGCGGAGTCGTCTATTTGGGAACACCAACTTAACAGTTACAGACTATTGAACAGGGGAGCAAAACTCTCATATGCATCTCGTTTACAAAACTGAATATCCACCTTCTCCTTGAACGCGTCTTCCCGAAGTTTTCTGGATATTCATTGACTGTTACTCAAATGCAGGCAAATCCTACAAAAAGACCGCCAATTCCGTAACAGATCTCACTTTTCAAGAGACGCAAAGCGGATTTACGAGAAGACGTACTACTTACATGCCTCATCAGTAGTATCCACCATCACACTACTACAGAAAAATGTGACGCGCCTGTTGCTGAATTTACAAAGGTCGTTTCAGAGTATGACAAGAGGAAAGCTAAAAACTTTCAGGACTGACCAGGAGCCTAATTGTTCCCGGGGTTCAGCACATGCAGCATTGAATCCGAAAGCCTTAGGAATGATTACGTCACGTTAAAACTGTTCACTGAGTTAACCCGTGTAGCCTGAGCTACGTTTATCTATATCTCCTACATCCACCTCAATCATCCAAGCCTTACTTAGCATTAAGGCTTGGAAGCTGTTTATTGAAAGAAAATCCTTCGATCCTTGCATGATTACGAAAATCACCCGACTACTGCTCTTGTGAACCGGCGACAGGGTTGAGGGCATCATTGTGGCTAAAAGATCCGTGAGTTTCTAAAGTCGACATGTGCCACACTTCATTTGTTACCAGTGTACCGCGTGGGTAAGCTCTTCAAACAAAAATTCGGTTATTTTTTGGTTTTATGGTCCAGGTTGTTCTGTGAGATCTTTGTGGATCAATTTCATCCTTTATTCTGTGCCGTAGGAGACATTGGAGTTCCCAATAATCGTATAATTCGGAATACCGATTCGAAACTGGAGACATCCTAAAATCCCTGTTAGCGGAGTAAATAATGACATCTTTGTTTCGCTTGACGATTCACGAAGATGCTTTTTTGTTGCTAATTTCTTAAACGACAGTAACAATGTTGATACTGTGACAGCGACGACTGAAACAATCGCTGTCTCACTCAAAATCCCGTGGTGTTTTTTATTTTTTCAGCAGCATTCCAAGAATGCCTTGAAGGATATACTGTAAAGTGGAAGCTATTTAAAATCATTGGCAAGAATATGAGCCAACATCGCCTGCTTTTTCAAAAGATAAACAACAAATGACATTTCAGCATCTCATCTCAAAATGTATCTAATGCAGATGCAAGTATGCACGACAAAGCCATGTCCGTTATACAGTCAGTGACTTGAAAAGCCGACTCATTTGAGGTCAGAGTACAGGCATTATAGTACCTGCAGTCCCCCATAAACTTTAAATGTGAGGTCAGCTGTAATTGATAAAATCCCTAGTTTTTGATGCGGCTTGTAACACGAGGCGATTTTGGTACAGCGGCGACTTGCATTTGCGCGGTCAACTCACTTACTATGATGCCGGTGTTGCTCTACAACTCCAAAAAATCATATTTCAAACTAAATTCTGCAAAGTCTTTCCTTCTTTCATGTTGAGAGAGCTGTTTGTCAACTAGGGGCAGATTTTGGCCAAATTTACAACCATCTTTCATCTTCCAAGCTCCTCATTACCGTCCAAACAGGCCACCTTGTATCTGACCCGCTTCAATCAGCAGAATACGTGCAGTCTTTAAGATTTAACTAAACACGACCATGAGAAAATGGTAAATATTTAAAGTCCAAAAAAGTAGCATGACAATATCAAGGGAATACGACACACTGATTACTTTATCCGGCAACTGAAATTATCAAGCTGAGCCACTCACATTACATTTACTTTCCAAATCACAGCAGCTGGGTGACACTTTTAACACTCCGTGAGGACCTGAGCGCCAAACTCCGCGGAACGCCGAAGGGACACTTTTGCAGTCCGAGAAGTTTCGGCCTTTGTAAGTGTCGTTGTCCAGTTTGAGGGTGCATTGGATCTCATCCTCGATTTCACGTGGACACTCGAGAAGAATGTGCAGAATTATGCATGAGTTTTAATATGTATGACGTCAGCAGTCGACGATATGTTTTAGAACGATGTAGTAAATTGCATCTAGGTGGCACGTCTATTCATATACAATACCATACTCAAGCTGATCAAATAGTAAATGTTCGCAATTTAGGTCACAACACTAAACAGTAAACGAAGTACTCCGATTGGCCCAGAAATCCGGGTAGCTTAGAAAATGCCTAGATACCAGTCATTATAGTTCACGCTTATTTTCTGAAGGACCCAAAAGCCGGACATAAAAGTTTCACAACAGGGATGCAATGTTGTTTACTCATCGAAGGGCAAACCACCTTTTGAAATCAAACGAAAACTGTTACTGCAACGGCTTTTCTGCTGTGCCGGTCGATCGCAGGTTCGAAAACATCAAGCACAATTTACCGACGGGGCTGTTTCGGGTGTTATTCTTCCAGAATTTTCTTGTCTAAGTCATCGACTGGCAACTAAAAGATTGTTATAAAGTAAGCCACGGCTTCCAAAAAATCGTACACAATGCGGTGTAACCGGATTACTCCTGTGTAGCGCTCATACACCACACAATTGTACGGAAATATATAAAAAGATTGTTGCATTGGTATTGTGCTCACTGTTTCACTGAGTGAGCTACCACATAGCTTGCAAAATTACTTTGGATAACGAAGCACTTCATTTATTCTCACCTTCAAGCATTTTTCGAGGCACCTAAATTAAGATGTGGAGATGACCCAGAGGTCCTGTGCGAAGAGAATCCTAAGGACTCTTCAACGAGCAGCTATTCATATTTTTGAGATCTCTGTTTATGAATTGGTCACGGTGAAGAGAAGTTCATATTTTCCAAGTAAAAATTCATGCACAGCCGTCATTTTTCGATATAAAAATCACTAACTTGCTCGCCTGGAATTCCGTTGACCCAACCTCTAGTACTCTGCGTTTCAATTAACGCTTTTTAGACTAGTTGAATTAGTAGACAAATTATCTGGAAAATAGCTTTGCCGAAAAATTGACCAAACAGAGCACAATACCGGAGTACCGCAAATGTCAACAAACAATTTGTGACGATTGGTGATTCGCTTTCAAAATATCAGCAGGTGGAAGATTTTTGCACATATTTCGAAAGTATAAATGCTAAGAAGATGTTTCACGTTTGTACTGTGACAGGATGATCATATTGTGGAAACACTTGTGGGACTTTCAGTTTATGTTTAGACCTGTAGTTAGGTCTGACATTTAAGTGTGGTTTAGCGTCGTTTGATTCGCATGTGACCACAGTAAGTTTTCTAAAATAAACCCCGGGATAATAAAAAAAAGCCAACTGTAATAGCTGAAAGTATATGCATGAGTCGTGTGATTTTTCTTGTTGCTTTCTTGTTGCTTTTCTTGTTAACACTTTGCCTGCCTTTGGCTAACATGCACAACATCCGTTCAGATTTTAAGCCGTGTTAAATGCTCAAATTTAGTGTCCCTGCAAAAACTGATCAACGTTGGCGCCTTCTGACATTGCAAAGAATCTTTAATTTAAAAGTTCAATAAAATCCACACTTAGCAAACGGAATAGGTAGGAAAAATTTATATGGTCACTACTGCCTACTTCAATAAATGTGGTCCGTTTTATGCTGCACAAATACGGCATTTCGTTGGAATATACCGATTTAAGTGACGAGGAGTTGAACAGGGTAGATCACAAACCGAAAGAGCCCCGTGTTCATAAAGTGAGAGGGGGCATCAGCTCATCCATATTTGTGCACTTGGATTGCAGTTTTTGTTTGTTTTTCTTTCGGTAGACACTTTTGATAATCTCGTTCCTTTATGAACTTTGTGAAAGAGTAAGCTTTGAACTTCACAGCTCATGCATGACAGTAGTAACTTTTGAAATATTTGAGCTCTTTAAAAAACACCACCATACGGCAGCTAGAGATGTCAATTAGTTCGGATCAGTTTATCGTCAACAACAGCCGATAAACGTCCCTATATATCTGGGCAATCTCGCCTCTACAACTGTCGGTTTGTTCCAATAGTTGAAGCCGTGGTTGTTGAGCCGAAAATTTCATCCGGCCAGCATATAGAATTGGGCATACCGTCTGTAGGATATGACCAATATCAATGTGGTCAGTATGCCTGTTATTTAGTGTGCGCATCCGAGTCAATTAGTCAGTAATGGAAGCCAATGTAGGTGAGCGAATAAGATACACTTGTCTCCAACCAATCTTTGAGCTTATTTGAAGGGCACAGAGGTGAGCATATGGGCTAGAACATATGGATTACATAGAGTTTATTACTATAAAGAATGAAAAAGAATGCTTCTGCGTGTCCTCATAAGAAATGAATGGCATGCGAAGCCATAAAATGTTGTGTCCAACGAGGAGGTTACGCCAACAAGGCATCAGGGCTGATCTTTCTACGGTCCAAGTATACAACGTTATTCAACCTCACATCAAAAGCAGAAAATAAAGCTTTTGTTGCGCCACTATTCTGGCACATTTCTCATTCCTACTCCAGGTATCATGTGCGTTCCGTCTAAGCAAACAGAACATGTGTGCAAAATGAATACATAGCGGCAATTTCTTAAGGAGAACATCGTATTGTATGTGACAAATCACTCAAAATTTACTCGAACTCACATCTTCATCAGTGTCACATAATGTTTCCCTCATACTCATGATATGCGAGTAAAGCTTCATTCTGCCGGGATGTCACTTATTGATTTTTCAATCAGACCAGGGGTTTCAGAATACAGGCTGGCCTTCACACTGCTAGTGTAGACTTGATGACCTGTAGATAAACAGCCTCTCGGTTA
Source organism: Clonorchis sinensis (assembly GCA_003604175.2). NCBI lineage: Eukaryota > Metazoa > Platyhelminthes > Trematoda > Opisthorchiida > Opisthorchiidae > Clonorchis > Clonorchis sinensis. The sequence goes on from CM030369.1 coordinate 199,385,282, forward strand.
ACACCGTGAAATCACTTTGTTACCTTGCTTTAGTTGGTTGTTCTGTACTGTGATTGCCCATGTCCAAGGATAAAAATCGCCTCAAGGACATTCATTAGGCTGAACGCTATCGCTTTTATACGTTGACAGCAGCCATTTGTGAGTAGTGCCGTAAACATTTTGAAAGAAGTTGATCTAATCATCATGCTCAGAAGTCTTCCGGCAACATTCTTGCTGAGGGACTATGCGATACTTTCCAGTTCGTCTTGGTAAAAGGTTGGTAGCGGATTGAAATTTTTTGGGATTTATACAATAAAGGACAAAATACTGCATTGGAAAATCACGTCAGTTAATACATTCAAAGTTAACTGTGAGAGTTGTTGGTATTCCCCCTCTTAAAGCGCTAGGAACTTTTTTGGCTTCAATCATCTGGATAAAAGCACACGTGTGGAATTCTCCTTATTGTGTAAAGCAAGCCTCCCAACTTAGCCAGCTGATCGGTCCGCATGACGATGGTGCTTTTATGTGTTTTAGTGCCATCAGAGATGAGGTTGCAATAATACACTGCAGGTAGGTCCAGTGACAGAAGGATTTAAATGAAATAATTTTGCTCATTAGGTTTCCTGTTAGAAGACTTCCGTGTCTATTATAGTACAAGTTTTAAATCCGCCAAAGGCATTTCCCTGTAAGCCCTGTGCTTGGTTTAACTAGCAGCTTCCTTATTCTGATAAGCTAACTAATGATGAAGAGAGTGTACGCCCTCCACCCATTGACGCAAATCCTAGATTTTACCTTGTCAAAATATATTCATTGTGTAAGATAACACAGTATCGCCCAGTATTGGATTACTCGAAACTTTTAAGATGTTACTATATTTTTAGTTAGTTTTTCTTTTGTCCAAATAAAACACTGACCTCGGTCCAAATGTCGTAGGAATCCTGCGTGTACATGAAGTCGGAATTAGGGCACGTCATCTTCGTTATTGTTACTTCAAAGTATCTGGCGTACTGTCCTCTACGCTAAAAAAGGAAACCCTTTTTTGTTTTAATAAGTAACAGACCTGCCGGAGTGACTCTGTCACTCTAGAAATTTCATACAACTTTTCGTCTATACCATGATTCCCGATTCTCGTTTTGGCATCATTTATCATCCACGCGAATTCACCCGAACTCCAGCCTTCAAACTCCCTCACTGTTTCACTGGAAACCTCGTCAATGACGTCGACCAACCAGATATCACCGACTGTGATCTCCGTAGAATTTGTCCAAGGCTGTTGTCGTGCTTTGACAGGGCAGATTGCTACTGACTGAAAAGCGCGTCCAGAAAGGAAAAACAGATTAGCTTGCATGCACACTTCCGAAAAAGAAGCTACATGATACGGCATAATTATAGGTCTTCAAACCGATTTCACTTATCAGACTCATTTTTCTCTTGTCTGACAAAACTGTGAGGACAGAAACTTTCCAGTTACACATCTTGGGCAATTATACGAATATAGTAAAGAATAATGGAGTCGTTTTATTTGACAATAGGAACTGTAGTTATATTGGAGGAAAACAACAAATTCTGATTCGTACTGCTGACCACCTGTGGATTAAAAACGGTACTCGGTACACTGATCCCCGGCCATTGTTCACGATGTGTCCACCGGTGTAAGCAGGGCGGTTCGCTGTTTTCCAGCATGGCATTTTGTGATAAAACTCATGAATCGGCTGCTTACAACGGAATTCCATGAACTGCACAGTCGGTGAAGTTTCGAATGCAGACAGTTACTCAGCTGCAAACTAAGTTGGGCTATCAAGGAGTGTTCAGTAACTTTGTGAGTAGTGTGTCTCATCTAGACCAGACAGTCTTCACTTTTGAGTCTTTCTTACTAAACGTGCTGCTTGGTTGATCGTTAAATGCTCTAGCCAGTAAATGTTTGCCACTCTGAAGAACTAACATTGAATGCTTGACGAATGTACCAGGTATAATTGTTTCTTCGGTTCATGACATCTGAACCCAAGAAGAGAAGCTAACGTCATTCAGTAGTTGCCTGTGTTAAAGTGTAAAGAATTCCACCAATCTAGATTTCGATGGCACGTTGCTATCAGTTATACTGCAGTAAGAGTATGGCATTGAGAGAGGCAAAAAATGTGCCCATTTTATTATTGAAAGCAGTTTCTGTAACGATTTCATCCTATAAGAACAGCCAATCTTCGTTAAACTGCTGAGATTCACTGCAACGTTGTTTCATTCTTACTGAAAATCCTCAGCACTATGCAAATCACGAAATCCCCGCAACATTTCGGCCAGTAGGTTGAACTTGTGATCGTTCATTCAAGAGCGGATGATCAGTAGTGTGACCGAATCACACTTAGAATATAGCGCCACTCATCCTTCATTTACAGTGGATTTTCACGAGTTGAATGTCTCGTTGCTTCACGCATTGTCTGAAGTTACTCTTCCGCTGATCCGTTCACGAAACGATGAGTGTTCTGCGTTTATTTCCACCTTTTATACGTCTGTCAAGCCTTTTGCTTATTGTTGTGGATCACTATTCGAAAAACTGACCGCTACCGAATTATGCACCCGAATGTAAAATAAATCCGAGCATTTTTACCCTTGTGATCGGTTGCGGCAGACCGTTACAAAATGGAGTGTGAAAAATAAATGAAATTTCCCACTTCGGGGAAGATCGTCCTATAGTGGTTGGTCAGAGTTATCAAGCCTCCTTGATTTTAAGCGAGAATGATTTCCGACTGTCCTCATGCAGAGAAGGATTTACAGCTCAGTGCATCCACCACAAGGTTGAGAAAAGGTTACCCCGCTTGCCAGGCATGGTGGATATGGACTGCTGATTTGCAGTGAACAAAGCCAACCTAGCTTATATTTTAAGTGAACTAACTAGAACAACTGGTCAAGGTCAGAAGAGGACTGACTAAGCGAAAGTGGGCTGAAGGCAATGCATAATTCTCAAGTCGTTACAAAAACTGTGTATTCTAGAAAGCAGCCACATTTCTGCTTTCAAAACATAATGATGAATAAAAAATATCTTGTTCAAGTACACTTCAGGTGACGGAAAATAGTCGGAATCTCGATTACGCTCCTTGAGAGGCCGCCGCTAAACGGATTCTTCGTTTGCCACGGTGGGTATGTTTTACTCCACTTGTACGTCGCACAGGATGGTTTCCCAATTTACCCCTGCAAACTGAAAGTTGGTCGTTCTTAAGAGGTTATGACGAGCGGTTACTGTCCGTCGGATCATGTTCTTGTCTGGCGATACTGAATAGAAACGGTAGCTTCGGAGGGACTGACAACTTAGGACACGTTGCTAAATAACCACCTGTGGCATGCAAGTCCATTTTCAGTTTCACTCTAAACAAGGCATTTATTAGTTCTAGAAGGCTATCTACTTATAGACCTCACCACTCAGTAATCGCCCATTTGCTGAGGTGCACCAACGCTATTGGGTAGAAAGTCGGTATACGGTTTCTACAAGACTGAGCAACACTCCCAACACAGTTTGATTGAATAAATAATCCGCCTAACTTTAATCGTCTTCCTACGCAGTGTGGAAGTATGTGGCTAATGTCTAGTTGCAATTTCTTATCATCCCTAGTGTTTCCGTTTTTTAACATTTACATCTCGTTCTTCATGGGATTTTGGATGAGTCGCAGCGCCGGGTAAAACTGCCGAAAATACTACCAGTACAGAGCGTAATAAAATTTGACTCACCTCGTTATTTTGGGCAACGCAAATTGTTCCCGTTCCGTTGAAACCACGTTCTAGCATTTCTTGACGCGTGCACAGGGTTCCACGCTGGCGGATATGGAGCTCGTATATGATGCCGGACGCAACCTGAACCAAAAGGATCTCCGCATGGACATAGTTCTGACACTTACACTTTTCGTTCCATCAAGAACACCCTCGAGTTTGTACCATTTCTTATGGTTTGTAGCGTAATTGCACCAGTAATTTGCTTCCTCTACGAGCTTGCCAAATGCTTCGGATGCAAATTCTTCACTGGATATTGGCTGCCTGTCTCCAGTATGCTGTGAAACTGATGTGAGTAGACAGGTGGCTGCTAAAATAAGCAGAGTTGCGACACCAAACATGCCAATGTGGTGCGTGTGCTCTAAGCAATTCCAGATAAAGGCCTATTTATTGTTTTAAAATTGGCGAAATGTAACAAACGGATGCGCTTGTTCCGTGCTGATGTGGATCTCCGAGACTTTGGTCCACCTAGTCAACCCATTACCTAGGTAGAATAAACAAAGACGACCGAATGTGTGTTTGTTAACTAACTGGTGGACTGATTGTATTGTTACTGATCCAAGAAAAGCCTATAAACCTAGGACTGATAGTTACGCTGATTTTTTTAACTCGACCAACGTTTCCGTTACTCCAATGTAGGCAGTGTATTTTCAACCTACAAGAATGTCACGATTGACAATTTTTTCATGCAACTGTGTTTTCCTCGAAATCAGGTTTGCATCCTTCCTCTGAGTACATCTGGATGTTGGTCGAATGCTACATCTTAAGGGCTTGAATCCAAAGAACCAACAGTTTAACTAAATGATCTAATTGATGAACGCAAGGTTGCTTTTTGAAAGGATAAAGCGTTCTCCAGGATGTTAACAGATATGCTTAGCACAAAGATTTAGTTAAATTGTCCTCAGGATTTTAGTGAAACAGCCAAAAGTAGTATTCGGCCTATCGGAGCAGACTAACTTTAAATGCAATTTGAAATTTGTTTTGAGATCTAATAGTGTCCTCAAAGTACTATCAGGCTATAAGCATCTGCGTGGGAAAGAGGGAAATTTTCACGTGGCCATTCCTGTCAACATCTGCTACTCAAGACGCCAACCAAACAACACGCCGCACTTAGTGTGAGCTGCGTGATCAGAGAATAACTGCATATGGTCATGAACATTTTCAACTTCGGCTGAATACGCTTGCTCAATCAATATTTATAACTGAACAACTAAAGACCATACCTTCGACTTCCCCAATAGATTCGTGCGATAAACAACGTAGAAACGTTGTATAGCGTCTCTAGGCTTTCCAAAGTCAAATGTAGCACGGGTAGTCCAGCGAACTCCAAAACCTCCCACTTTTTCCGAAATATACGATGTCAGATCTGACGGGAAGTATGATTTCATCGGATGTTGTTGGTTTCTAGAGCGTACCGCAACCACTACTGATCAAAGGTGACTACTAAAATCAATAAGGGAAATCAAGTTTTGTAACCGAGTATAGTAGGAATCAACATTTAAATGTAATCCATCAGTTTCCCTAACACATGAATACTCTGTCTGAGCAGCAATTTTTACGCAAACTTAAAATCATTATTTTCATCAAAATTCACCAACGTGAGATTCGTTATAAACTTGCGCTGATTCATTATACTGGGATGATTAGTCTTATTGTTTGGCAAACGTTTGAACGCGGTTCATATTCAGAAAATCCATGGAATACATCACCGGTAACTTGTCTGGCGCTGCTACACTTATACACTACTTATACTCACGCAGTATTCCTAAAAGTGCATGTGGAATGCAGGTTAACTGCCAGGCGAACAAGTACAAGGCGGACAACAGTTAAACCGTTGGGTTCACTTTGCCTTACCTTACAACAAAAATCAAATTCTTGATGAATGCGTTGTATGTGTGGGAAGAATTCGCCAATAGATTTGTTCCAGAGAAATGGATTGCAGAAGGTGAATTCAAATATAAAAGATAAGCCATCACAAAATTTTTCCTGTGTGACCGTCACAAAGTAACAGACATTTGGCCAATCCGTAACTTGTGAGTTCGATATGACGGTTTTTAGGAGACAACATAATGAATATTCAATTTCTACGACGCAGAAGGTGGTTTCAATCATATAATGTTAGCTACTGTTTATACTAAGAGGGGACTAGGTATACTTATATGGGTTTTTTTTCTATACGTAGGGACAATGTGTGCTGAAAATTCGACAAGCACTGTACAGCTGTTTCATCCTTGTTGAGAATCATAAGTACACACATCAAGAAACTCAGTGGCGTATCGAACCAGCAACTCCATCTAGCGCTTTAAACGGTTAGCGTTGGTTCCCGAATATTGAGTGTCCTCAATATTTTGCTAATGATGGTTTCCAGTCTCAGTAAATACAACTTCTCTTTTTTCGATAAAGAAATGGGCGCAATTATAGTAAAGACTGCTAGAATGGGCAGGTATATTAGTGGAGTTTTAGTTTTTCAATCTGCGTGAAATATTTAAAGCGAACTATCATACAAGACACAGAAAATAGGATGCCACAAATGCGCGAGTACTTTTGGAGACAGTATATGAGTCATCAGGTTGGTGCTACGCTTTCTCCGTTAGGGGTTTTCTGCTTTTGTTTTCAACACAATCTCTGACAATCTCGGATGCAAATACACGAGTATACGATTCAAAGGCTAATCTGAGAACAGTATACTTTGCATCGTAATGCACATATATCCAGCAACTGTGAATTCACATCTGCTCTTGGATGTCGCTTGCTATAAGACAGAAAGCCACGCGATTCGAGAAACATTATGGTGTGGTTCAGATAAGCATACAGTATTGATTTTATAACCTATTGCACAAAAGGCCTATAAATAGCAAACAAGCCACGAACTTCATAAGCATCGAAGTAGACCTGTATCGCTAAAAATGAAAATGAACTTCACTAGTAGTCTGGTCTTACATTTTCGACGTCGCTCATCAAATTTCTCTGTATCAATATTCGAACACCACAGAACAACACTGCTGCGTAATTTTGTAACACATCTCTCTTCTGGATTGCTCGATTTCGATATGATTTACCGATTAAATGTTCCTTTACCAATTTCTTAGATTTATCCGGAAGACAGCGAAAATATATGTTAAGATTTAGAAATGCTTCTGTGTTCAAACAGCTGTCCAAATAGGTATCAAACCTACAAAAAGGGAAATTAAGTTTGTGTTAGACCCAGAACATTGTCGGTGATCCACAGGATTAGAAGCCAAGGTCACGCTACAGCAGCCTTTTAATTGATTCCTACTCTCTCTTGACTGCTAGCACTGGTCCCATCAGAAGCCAACATAAAGTAGTTTTGCATCTTATCCCTCGCATTAATACACACCACTGCTGTAGCTCAAGAGGATAGGCTCATTTCAGTTGCTGTATTTGGAAGACAGATAATTGGAAAAGCACTTCTAAGGGTTTACACATTCCTCCACCTATTCATAGAAAACTCCCGCTTTTCTTGAAAAAGCTTGAATAACAGCGACGTTCTGTACGTTTTGGATGGGGAATAGCACTACTCGTCACTAAACGACACAAGACCTGTTTATGCGATCTTATATCTCCAACTCCTCCAAGTGATAATTCGTCAGAGCGAGGTTCCTGACACTTGCAGAAGGCAGGCTGCAAGTACAGTCAAGTTCTTTTAAGAGTTTCACTAGATATAGGGCTAAAACTACAGACTCCAATCTGCAGGTAAGACTTGGAAAGCTCGGTTTTCTGCAGACCGTTACTTTATTTGATATGTGGATCCAGGTTGTAGGTAAAGGTTTGCATATTACATGCACGCGTGCGTCTGGTAGTTTCAAGGCTTATTACAAATAGTGTTAAATGTCTCACCGCGAGTAACTATATAGAATACGTATGATGTTTATTTTTCGCCAATAATTGCTTTTCCTGAAGGGAACGTCATTATATGTTTCGCTCAACTTTCAGTTTTTTTTACGCGCGTACGCACACTTTCTAGCTTCTCCGAAGCAGTATTTCGATCCGATCCTGGAGATGATATTTAAGCAGGAACGACAAACATCTACTCAAAGCAGACTCTCCACAGTGTCAGATTAGAAGTTCATGTCGATTTGGTTTGCATGAGTATTATGACCGAACTTCAGAATCACCACATTATCCTGTTATCGTCGGAGTTGGGTCGAGTGCAATTTATTTAACCTAGCCTCGAGAACAATGCCAAACCTTTGTTTTAGAAAACCAAACGAAGGTGAACAGTTTTTCTATCATTGTTTTTAGAATGGATGACTTGTCTTTAGCAGTGTTTCGGAAATACACTGGAACAGTTGATCACAGCTACTTTTCTGGCATCACATATAGACGTCTTTAAGCAGTTTGAGGTTCCCAGCTGGTTATAAATGAGGAGCTACAAAATAGCGTAACTCTTTTCGAAGCTTTCTAGTAAGCACTGATGGATAACAGAGTACCCTGCACACTCGAAACCTTTTTACCAACTGTAAACACATACCCAGGTAGCTATTGAGGATAACAGGAAAAAAACGCAGGCGGAATTCGCTTAACGACCGTGACTAAGTCCTATCCAACCTGATCCAATGAAATAATTTGCTACTCCCCAAACTAACATCAGATCGGACAAACAATGCTGCTAGAAACTGTTTGTTGATCAGGTAGCTGCTGATCTGTTCGCCGAGCTTGGCAATTGACTTGCAAACGTTTCGTCACCGTACGAGGAGACATCAGTGCGCAGTTGGGTGCAGCCACCTGATCAACAACCAATAAGCTCACCCGAGCTACAAATGTTTCGACGGAAAGCTGCTAGAAAGCAAATCAGAATCGCCAAGACTACATGTTCACACACCTGTAAAAAACAAAGTTGAAGTATGGAAAAAAAGAAAGATTCGGCTGATTTCCAGATGAGTATCTCATCAAAAAAATATGCAGATGAGTGTATTTTGCTAAAGTGGAGACATTTTGTCTGCCATCTTCAAGCAGACGTTATTGTCACATTCACGAACGTCTTTGAAAGGACGAGTAAATAAAGGAAAACCAACCTGCAGTAACCGACAAATACGCAGACTTCTCAGAAGTTCACTTCATGTCACCTCTGAAATAATGGATGGGATTAGAGCTAAAGCAGCAGAAATAAACGCGGTAAAAATTGTGTTAAAAAATAGCAGCGAAATTTATCAGGGTGTATTTTGTGTGGAAATGTACAAGCTAAGATATTGCTTCTGCCAGACGAAATTCCGGACTTACTATACGTGGCGTAGGATATAAAAGAAATTTCGTAAAACGCAACGGGCACAGCAATAATTACTGCGCATAATTTTTGGCATCAAGAAAGATAACGGAGAATAATAGCGCCAAAGGAATTCAACGACTTCATAGATTGTTTCTAACACAAAAACACAGCGGATGGCTTTCATCCACATGAAAGTCTTTTCCGCGGCTTTTGGAAACCCGACTTGCGTCCGATAAAAGCACCCAGGTCGGGTTCAAACTCCGTACAGGAGCGTAACAAAATTATATCCTGTTCCTTTCTTTATGCCTTTTTCAGCCATTAATTACCACCTTCGATGCAAAAGTCAGATTTTCTACCGTCAGCTAAAGACTAAATTTTTAACTCGGCAAAATGTGACAGAAGTGTGGCCTTCAGAACAAGTTTTAGGTAAGCCTGAAGAAGTAGATTTCCAAACCTAGGTCAGCTGAGAGCCTGGTAACCACGAGGATTGCCTGAAGGAAACTCAGACACACAAACATAAGTTTCTTTGAGATGCGGTCCGCTTACCATTGCCTGGGGTAGACTGAGAATTTTCATTTTCTCAGTCTTTTTCCGGAGATTCGCAACAGTGAAGCGGCATGTCTTGCCTTGCCTCGAAATTTCGTCCAGCATAATTTAATGCTTTTTGCCTCTCGACGCTAATAGGATTAAAGAGTTTCACTCATCCACGATCACGTAACTTTACTTCAACGCCTGAAAACTGCTCGCGCGAAAATGTGCGTTGTACCAGCTCCCACTTACAGCCGGCAGTAAAAGGGGTTTACGAAACCGGCTTATGACTTACTGTCGTGAATATACTGCGTTGTTATTGCTGAACACATGTCCTAGCGATCTGCGGCCATCTGTGTTTAGTGATACTCCGGAGACCGAAGTAAGACATAGGGTGCAACTGACATGTGAAAGCATGCCCACGGTCGTTTGTGTACAATAATAACGTAAGACTTTTGACACTTGCATGCTTTTTCGGGTGAGGCGCAATGAATCCGAAACATCTTAGAACAGAATTGATTAAAGATTCCGGGTGGTGTGATTACTCTACTCTTTTTCGACTGCTTTGCACTTACAATAAATCTATTTGTAGGTCTTTCACTTCGTTGTGATACAAATGAAATAAAACATCGTTATAGTTCAAAACCCAAGTTAGGCTGTTTATGTTTTGGTATCATTCTCATTTAGGCGGTCATTTTACCAACGGATTGTGCAATAGGATTCCTTTTTAGCCTTTGTAGTTGATACTAATCTGTATTGTGCCAATTTTGCCCGTTTTAAAATTTCCACCGAATAATTTAGAAAACTTAATATTTATCGACCGGTTGTATATGCAGACCGATTCTCACTTACCTATATTCAAATGAGAAGAGGTGTGCTCACATTGCGCTGCCACTCAAGGGCAACATGGTTACTTGACTATTTAAAAGGCTTTCAGTTCATACGACATGTATGGCCGCCAATGTGCACTTGAGACGTATGGTGTGGAAGTTACACTGTCCAGCTCCCTTACTAACTTTTCCGTTGTACGATGGTGCCGAGCATCCTATTTGAATTATGATATTTGGGGTTTCTCAGAGAAGACTGGAAAATACAATACGCTTTCCAACTACTTTGGGCGGTGAGGTCCTATCTTAACTGCAGTTGCACTCACGAGCCATTCCCTTCGGCAAGCGTGCGTAACAGTGACGTAATTCATTTGTTTCTGTGGCACATTGACGGTCAAACGTGTACTCTTATTTACTAACTGAGATCCATTTTGCCATTGCTCGTGAAGTAAGTAGAAGATAGGCGTCGCACTCCAGCTGATGGAGCAAAAACTGAGTCCTGTGTCACAGAAAATTGATGAGATCTAATCATGACGATTGTATCAGGACAAGAATTTCCATACTGGAGCCTCTAACATCACAATCGATCAAACGATCACGCTGTGTATGAATGAATAAAACTGGTTTATAAGACATCCGCAAAATGTTTGATCTCTAACGACTAAAAAAATAATGATTCATGTGCATATAAAAACAATTTTTTTATCTCCCAGTTTATGTAATATAAACATACCATTACAATACTGTTGCAGTTTGTGTGCCGCTAAATTTATCTAAATTGTGGTTTTTGTTTCTAACCATGCAGATTAATAGCTGATAGATAGGTATGAAAAAGGAAAGAGTACTCGGTTGGCGGTAAGGGGAATAATTAGCGAATAGGGGAAACTAAATTAAGAGTATCAGTGAGACATTGTAGTTGAGCTGGAAAACACCTGAATAGAGCGCAATTTTGGCCTAGAAAAAAGGTTTTTCTAGTTACTAATAAGTTTCATCTCCAGGCAGCTATCTAAAAAAGCAGAGGGGTAAATTTTGATGATCCTATATTAATTGGAAAATGCAGCAAGACAGCATGAAGCAAAATTCTTCAGTAACCTTCATTCTAAAGATCCGTGAAAGTAAGGTATGTACAAATGGCGGTGTGTCCCTATTTTCGTAACCTGAACGTTCAGCTTGACTGGGGAATGATCTCAGATGTGTGGTGACCTTCATTAGGTTTATTACCTTATTTAAATGTGTATAACAAGAATGAGCACCTTGCACGCAATTTCACAGTATCGGTTGGCATTCCTGTATTTAATGATTTCCACTACTGGGTGAAAGCGGTGTTTTCTGCTTTCATCCGCAAAATGATCATCCAAATTTGGCACAGTGCCAAATTCTCTTAAGTTGTTCTTCTGACTGATTAAAGCTGGTCGGCAGTAGTTGGGCTGTTCTCTGTACTTCCGTAGTTACTGTATCTCAGTTCTCATTTGACCATGAAAATTCACAGATTGCTATTTCATAAGACTCCAAGATGGAAACTGCTACGCCAAGTAAAAAACTATTTAGATCACACCTATGAAGCTTGTGTGTCTGGAAGCAGTCAAGTATTTTGAACAACTGAGCTTTAGCTAAGTTGTTCACGAGCAATCTGGAGATACGACCACCAAAATTTTTAAGACTTGACAAACTGGTGGTTTCAGGTTCATGTATATCAATGGGATTCTTTAGCGGCCATTTCAATTCACTCCACCTTTCCTGAGAAATAGAATATAATGTCGCGTTAACTAGAAGGTGTTGGATGACTTACCGGCCAACCCGCAATGGAGTCCAAATAATCAAGCGGAATTTCTGAGACAAAACTGTACGTTCTCTATATTTTAAGAAAGTATCAAGTTCTGACATATCTGAGGATGTTTTTAAGGAATGTGCTATGGATAACCGCTCATCAAAGTAATGTATAATATCCTTGGTTTTTGTAACTACTTATTACGAAGATAACATATGTCAAGACTTCTGCAACTATAAAGTACAGAGCCTCATAAAGCTCCATATTACACAAAATGCCCTGATCCGGGATGCCTCCCTGAGGCCATACAATTTGCTTTGGTTGGGTATGACGTCAAACGAACAGATTGGTTTGGTTACGCTAGTGCGCATTGCAGTTCGAATCATTATCCGTTCACGGAAGATGCTCATATGCCTCAAAGTGCATCGTCAACGATAGCCTCAAGGCCAGTTGGATTGGTTCGATCCAACCCTTTTGGCATTACATCATAGAAGAGGAGATCAGTAAGAAAAACAGCTGTCTTTTGAAAATGTTTTCACAAAGCTAGGGCTTAGGAAATAGAATATCAAAATATCTGGATATTTGATTTTTTTATTCTGAGCTACTGCTTTTGTTTTTTGTGACTGTGGATAGGATCTGCCAATGAGTGTTCGACTAGTTTGCCAATCAAAATAATAAGCATATCAACCCACGTTCGACTGCTTGATAGACTAACTGCATGTCACAAAGGGAGGTTAACGTGGTCCCCAGATCCTTTCAAAAAACTTTGTGTCAGTCTGACTGGGTAACAAGGTTGTGGAAGGATATTTGGTTTGCTAATGATTTTGAGTTTGATGTGTGTGATCATAAGCTACGCGTGCCTAGGCACCACGCATCAATTCCGGTCGTCGGCTTAGATGAAGGCGCAGTGACCAAGTTTTGGTCTAGCTTAGATGACAATGCTAAACTAAATGCAATAACAGTTGTTGGTGAGGATGAGTTTCACCATAGCGTTTTAAATGAAGCAGGGGAGTTTTATTAAACCAGGTTGATGGATAAAAACTTTCGCTCTCTAAACATCGTTGCTGAGTGTTTAAGGTTTAAAAAGGCGATTTGCATGTCTGAGGGAAGGCACTGAAAACACTTCGTACCGCTCTATGTCAACAATATCTATGTCCACACCAACGTCGTGCATTCTCATGTGTGTTCACTAAGCCAGCACGGATTGTCCAGGTGTGGTTTTCCGCAACCTACTATCTATTTCTCTCAATGCCTCCTGACCACTTTTTTGTTGGAGTTGACTTCAAATTCCTCCAACCAATTAAAGGGAAAGGTGTTCGTACAATGTGCGTCTCAAGAACATTAGCGATGTATTAGCCGGATAACCTAGTTCCTAAATTGGAGCACGTTCACTTCATTCATTCGAGGTTCGTTGGGCTAAAACTTCCATTGGCTGGGTTCGCATGGCTCTTTTTAAGAATAGATATTGAGCAAAACCAGTGTAATCTAGCTGCACTAAATAAACTACCATAATTGAGGCAACGCATCATGTTCCAGTTGCACTGGTCTCGGCGTTTTACGTCAGGTATATTTGTGCTTTCCGCGGTTAATACAATTTAGGCAGCCAAGCCATGGTTGGAAACAAACTTGGGACCAGCAATGTAATTTTAAACCAAGTAGTAAAACGAATACTGTGCAAAAACTCTAGAGTTTGGCAGTGATCCGGATAATATGTTTACAACAACTCTATTAAATTTGGTTAAATTTTTGTAGCCGTTTACCTCTGGTGAGAAAGTTGAGTTACTGTCCCAGAAGAACGAGTGTTGCTGCAAAATCGCTTTCTGGGCGTCCAGAAAAATACATTGCACGCATCCATGCAGACCAAGTTTCTGGGAGTATACATGCAATGTTTTACACCCATATTTCAGAAAGCTATTTTAATAGGCTGAATTTTTAGTAGTTGTGGCGTGCTTAATCCAAGGGTATTGAATGTCCGCGTTAGCTAAACGTCGAATAGGTTTGACGTGTTGTGGAGCACATCCGAAATTTTAGGAGTGGACGTACCAAATGTCATATTTCTGCGTTTGGGATTGGCATTGCCGACCTTCTATGCAGAATCGCGCCTTCATGATGTAATATAGGAGTATTTGTTCTCAAATACCATTGTGCTAGATGCATTTGGTTTTGCATCGCGACTACCTTCGCAAAGAAAAATGCTACCGCGCGGATGTTTGGTAACGGTTTTGGCCAAATGGGTCTTGAGTAAAGACAATCCTGTTTTTCTCCTATGTTGGCTTCTAATTCGGCTGACATAGTTGAGCAGTTACCTATGTGGCCTTTTGTCCTATAACCACATATTTTTTGCATTGTCAAGCTTTTGTAGGACGCCCACCGTGCTTTGGTAGACTCAGAGATTCTATTCAGGTTAAAGATGTACGTAGAATGGCTGACACCGACCACAACATTAGTTCTGCACCTGTTCTGCTGCTAGAATCTAGTCTGTTTTACTGCGACCGCTTGCAATTCCATTGAGACCTTCGCAAGCAGTCGCCCCACACTATTACATACATGTATATTTGCACTCGAATTGATGGCGTCACAATGCCAGATGGAAACTCGTGAGAAAGATAACTTGGGAACTAAAAACAGGAGCACGGCAACAAAAGTGAGTTACAATATCACTGAACTATATTCTGTGATATCTCACCGTGGATGTCCTGACACATGCAATCTCTATCTTATAGGTCAGCATCAGGCAGCTGAGATGACTTGACAGAAACGTGTATGATGTGCTGTCGTTCTGGTTAGCCTTTGCTTGGCTTTCACCACTCTTAAGCACCATTTTTGGAGTGAAAAAGACTCGTTATGGTGGCTCTATTTTGACATACGGCTTGTCATTAGAGTTTTGCCAACTGTACATCTAATTAGAGCTGAGTATAAGCTTATAATGGTAAGTTTTCAAAACTCTGCTACTGATAGCAATTTGAATATAGACAATATTCTATCCGAACGTTTCCGAGTGGTTAAACGTACAGGACATTTGAAAACTCCACAGACGTGTCTGGCGCACTTTCAGTAACGCTTCTAAAGACACGGCGCAGACTTGAAGCTTGAATTGATGGCTCACAGGATGTGTTCTTTGTTTTAAGCCTCCTTCGATCCTTGCTGAAGTTTACTCACTTCAACTTTCCGTGTGTGCCTAAATCCTCCTGCTTTTAAAGTGTACTAGACTGCCTGCTACAGTAAAATTCTCAAGCGGGGTGCCAGCTGATACGAAAGTTTGATTGCTGATCAGTAATTATATCGCCCCGGCCGATTGACCGGAAGAACGTCGTGATGATTAGAACAAAGCCCAAAAGAAACATGAATTTTCAAATCGTCAACCAAGAGCTTTACAACAGCGGGGTAGTAGAAAGCTCATTTACTTTGTGTAAGAAGAGCCAGTTTGATGATTTGTTTGACCCATTTTGCGTGGGTGAGAAAATTATCCAAACCTTCCTCTCCAAACTTTGAAAGCTTATGCATCAAAACTGGTTACATTTCCCAATCCGCATCGTAAATGTAATGTAAAAGACGGTTAAAGCTTAAATAATCCCTCTGCTACTAACTTACTGAGCTTGACCGTACGCATAAGTATTTCGCGTATCTGGGATTGATAATCCATGAAAATATGGATTTCGTTAACAATGAGAAATACAACCGAGTAGGTGACGTAAGCATAATCTGAGGAAGTACCCAGTGTAAACATCTTGCTTGACTTCCGTACGAATTTACGACTGGTCTAATGCGCGCTAACATTTAGACAGACTCCTGCATTCAACAGCGTGGCTTATACAAATCCGACAATTTTACATCACTCACAGCTCTCTTGCTTACATCTAATCTTACAGATATTTTGTTCGTGGCCTACGCTTACAAAAACGTATTGTGATTATTCTGAGAAATCCCTTGCTTCATGATCATGTTTTCGTTGAACACATGGTTGATAGTTATGCTAGGATTATGCTTTAAACCTGTTGCCGAGATCAAGGCGAAAACCTGATTTTCGATAACAAAACATGTCTCTGTATCTTGGCGCTGAAATTGCATGTAATTTGTTGCCTGCGTCATTAACGTTCACATCATATATTAACTTAACTTAGACTGCTAACATATGCACTGCGTTTCGAGGATAATCTCTTGAAGAACTAAAAATACGTGAGTCTTGTGGATTAGTTTCATGAAGTGACTAACATGCCCGCTAACCTTCTTCACATGCATGGGCATCAGTTCTCTGAATGCGTGAAAAGTATCAGCGAAATATTGAAGGCGTAGTCGTAAGCCACTTTTTCATGAGTTGCATAGCAATTACAAGGGATGTATCACGTCGATTCACTTGCCTCCATTAATGTCAGTGCTCGGTAATTTCTGGGCAAAATGGGATTATCCATTTAATATTTGGGATCCAGTGTGCTTCAAGGTATCTTTTGAGACTGGTTTAAATTTGTTCACGCAATGCCCGTCAATTTGCCATTAAAACCCACGTCAGAAGAACAAATCGACTCAGATACTCTAACTTATCGTTACATGTTTTCACAGTTTCAGCGCGAAGTTACTCTGTCGACTTTTCGTTTTACTTATATTCACCACGTTTATGTTAATATCCTTCAATAATTACAAAATTCGGATTGCTCAGCCAGGCGGAAATTTAAGTTATAGTTTGTGGGTCAACGACAGTTTACAATTTTAACAGAAAAGAGCATCCGCGTAATTCAGTTGCTGGTTAGTAGAATGCGTCACTGGAACACGTTCAGCTAGCCATCCATGATCCTGTACAAACACTTAAGTTTGTCGTTTAGTATCGTAGGTTTTTAAAATAGTCACTATTCTATTTCCCGATACTGGTTCTCCGAATACATCAAAGCTTCTAATGGATAGAAAGATGCCAAATTGAAATCACAGTAGCAAGCTGTGACACATATGTGTTGGATAAGCCATCCCTACGCCACGTTGTTGAATCTCATTCAACTTGCGCAAATCCCAATTTGGTCAACTGCAGCAAAGTTCGGACCTTGCAGAATTGGACCGAAAAACTTTTAATGCTACTCTCTGTAATCCCAGATGCTTCGTTGTTTCCTCTTTTGAAGTTTCACAATGAAGGCGTTTGAGTTCATTCCACTGTCAAACAGTGTTGGCAGGGGCATATGTAGCCTGCTGTCTACATTGGAAAGCAGGAAACTGTCGGACTAAACTGATAACAGTTGCTCTTTCCAGCTTCCCAAACCAAAGATGAAAAATGGATTTCACACCCTAAATTCATGCAAAAAAGTTCAAGTAAGAAAGGCAGGCAACTGAAAAATGAGCAACAATTTACCAATAGATGTTGTTTCCTAGCACACACCTGGTGGTCGGAGGAAAAATATTAATATTGCTGTTGCACCCTCTAACTACCGAGAGCAATAGTGTCACAGAATAACCCTAAAAATGACGAACCTAGATAAAAGTTAGTGAATAACATTGATCAACGACCCTAAGGCATGCACTGTTTCACTGGCTTCAGATGATGAACGAGATGTAGGGAGCAGATCTCCATTATGGAATATTGAAGGTCAGTAAAACTCTAAAATTGCTTCATTTTAAAGCAACTCGAAAGCGAATACTTTCGAGTTGAAGACTATTTTCCTAAGAAGATATTATTGCCAACTGTTTCTGTTTCCATACTTTTTAAAAGTCATTTTGAGATTAGATCGCTTTTATTCACATGGGGAGATCAAAGCTAACTCGATCTGACGAACCCACAGTCGACTGCCACAGTCAGAAGAAGACGTGCAGCAGATAGGTCACAGAACCGGTTGCATGATACAAGGCGGTTTAATTCAATTCGACAAGCCCTCAAATTCAGCTGATTGATATTTTCATTACTTAGCTTTGTGGAGTATTTGGTAACTGCTAATGAAAGTTTTACAAAACATTCCACATCAAAATGCGTATTGCTTTTTATAGATCCTTGAAAGGAAAAGAGGAGTTTGCAGGACCGAACACTTCCTTTTTGAGGAATTCATTGACACACTTAGGTCACGAGTATTTTTGGTTCCCTCAGTCGCGTATTTAATGTGGACACGAACTCTTCCTGTTAAATTTTTTGTGTGACCATAAAACTTGAATTTTATGCGAATTCCGATATATTTTCCCACATATGCCTCTTAACATGAAGATCAAAAAGTCAAATAACTATGCACGTAAAGGAAATTTGTGCTTTAGATATTTGCTCAAGATCCCAATGGTTGCAGACCACTAGATGTCTGCAGGGTAGTCTAAAGAATCCGCCACATAAACAAGGATTCGCCTTTTATAAATATCAGCGTTTTACGTAAACTTCACCGGAAAATTTGATGCGGACAATCTGAGATATGAAAACTGGTTACTGGTTTCCAACCTGGAGCCCTTTCTCAATTAGAATACAAGGAAATCTTGTCTGCATTTAACAACCAACAGCTTATCAACTCGACGAATGATAAACTACTCCGAAGAATCAAAATCTGTTTGGCACTATCTTCATCCTGTTTGTCTTCATTCGGTGTACAGAAGAGCCCATCAGACTAGTTGGAACATATTAGTTTGCAAAACAGTGATCCCATTTTCGTAATGTTGAAGCTTGGTCTTTTTAAAGCACTATAACCAATCGCCATATTAAATGGGCAATTTCGCCATTGGGGGTCCCCTAGTGATTTCGTCAATCCAACAACAGACCAACAGTCAAAACCCAGTCATGTTGACTGAAACACTGCATTGCAACGTAAACGGACGTCAGTCGGAACGTAAACGGGAAAGCAAACGAATCCTGGGCCCTATGATCGCTATTTTGCTTGAAGAACAACGCAAACGGTCCCGTTTACGCATTACACTGGCGTATCAAGTTGAAATCCAACCCTATACAATCTGCATCTGTCGTTCACGGACGAAGTGATACATTTGTAATTGTCAAAACTTTGTAGTTAGCGGCACTTTTACAAACTAGTGGAAATTGTCGAAAACTGTAGTTGTGTAAAACTGGAACAAATTTATGGAGGTTACAGTAATTGATTGTCGAAAATAAGCATACTCATAATTCTAAATGCAACAATTGTACGCAACGTGCCTAATCTGTTCACTTCAACGCGCTTGCGGGTACCGCTTGTACAGATGCAGCTTTTAAAATGGTCTGACTCAAATCTCTATCATTGTGTAGTTCCGTCAGTTGTAATCAGTTTCTTTATTTGAGGACAAATCTAGCCCAGGATTTCAAACTGCTGCAGGCATTCTGGTTTTGTTCCTCAATCTCAAAGTGTATCATTTTCACTTTTGACTGGATTGTTGAAAGTAACCTGAACGCGGTCGAAAACAGGTCAGCTATTTAAAAAGTAAAACAACTCACAAAATTATTGATCAAAATCTTTGTCTATTTTCTGAAGCCAACTCAGGGCCCTACTCCTTGAATTTGACTGCTTCATAAGTTTACAAGATCACTGCTGGAGTAACAAGTATATTTAGAAAAAGCAATAGACGTTAAAGTTCGACTGAAAAAACTGCAAAAAACTAGGTTGCGATTCCGAACCACAGCAACCTGCTGAAACAACAAAATAAAGAATTCATAATTTCTCATTAGTAAGACCAAATGCCTTGTTTTAAAGCAAGGAACGTTTCCGATTTTATTTGTGAGTAAAAGCGGAATTGGGGAACTTCCTGCAAACAAAAATGGTGATAATAATGTCTTCGTTGCTGACTCTAACAAATCTTCAGAGGAGGGCTCGTGGAGTTGTATGACATGCGTAAGTTGTAATGTGATTTATATGTATTTGCATTGTTGTACAAAAGCAGTCAAAGTGGAAAATCTAACGTGCTTTTACCCAGTAATAATATAATCCTATTGAGCGTTACTTTATTGCTTACATAAGTATTGTCATATGGCGGTAATTTGTAAACAACTCTTAGCTATTTATGCTTCTTCCAGTTAAACCGCCTAACCATGTTACTTAGATCTACTGCTCGCAAATTCCATGATGTTAAAGGAGAACTAGTGTGCTTAGAGGTGTGAAAAAAATGAAATCTAATGTTTTACCTGTTTTATTCCTTTCACATCTTCATCCTCAGCAAACCAATAAGTATGGTTTATCACTTTGTTGCATTCCTGATTGGCTAGTGCTAGAACCTTCTGAAAACTGGCTGATTTGACCTCTGCTTCGGACAAAAATAGTCTTCCACCATCCGCTAGTATGCAGAAACAGATGCCCAAATAAACGGCAAACATGATACGGGCGTACATGTTGACTAACAACTTGGGGCTCTGTAGTGATTCCGAGCAAATTTATACTCCACATGAGTTACTTTTTTCCATTTATTGACTTTTTAGCGTGCAGGACTGATAATATTCACGAAGGAAGTGTGTGATCTAATAATGCATGACCTTGAAACGGATAGGAGAGTAAAACTAATTGCCAATTCGCCTGACACTGTTTATGTACTACTGACCCACCGGCCATTTCACTGGTGTTCATTTCGGTAGACAAAAGATTCCCTTGGTTTGTGCAACAGTGGATATACTTACTCTGTTTCGCAAAACCAGAAAGAAATTAATTTGCGTTTAGATATACAAAAGGAAGAGAAGGATGAGCAGAGTTTCGGTCGATCAATGAACTGCAATGTTATTCTGTCGAGTAAACGACTGAGATACCGATGGATCGGCACGGTCATACTGCATGCAGGCAAGTTGGGTTTTCGTCTAACCAGTAGCATCGTCGTCCTCACCACAACGATCACAAACATGTTAGTTTATTTCAATAAATACCTTTAACAAAAAGAAAATAGCACAGGTGAAGGTCATAGGGCTAGCCTAAAATAAATTCGGGGTGCCCACAAACCAAACACTCACTTAGACATTGTGGATAGAAACTGACACCAGGAATGCCACTGAAATTGGTTAACCAATTTATGGTCAGTGTCTCCAGCACAGGGAGAGTCATTTGGACCTTATGCTGGAAGGCAAACGGTACAATTAGAACCCAGACTTTCGTGAGATCATTCATTCCCTGCTGCCATATCAAATTCTTTTCACTTCTAGGTTGCCACCCCTCCATATAAGGTCCCGAAAACAGTTATTGTCTGGCTTTGGTTTCATAGATATTAGTTTCGGCTGAAGTGACTAAGCATGGCAATGATGGCGAGGTCAACGCTGTTTTTCTGGTCATGATTTTTTGACGTTTGGTCAATTACCTCGGTAGATACTTAGTCGATAGATGTTCTGTTAGTGCGTCACCACAACTGTATTAGACAAACAGTCAAACCACATGAATGTCAATGAGGTCCGGTGATTTTTATATTGCAAATCAAGAAATTTTAAATGAATTTTGAAGGAAGGCTCAAACACCACCTAAAATGTGAGGCTTTCTACTGCTTTAGTTAATGCTAGTTCTGTGTCTCCAGGTTAAGCGTCACTTGATGGAGAGTGACGGGTTGCTGAAAAACACACCATACCTCATCCACTATTATGCCCGGTTTCGCCGTTTTGATTTAGTCAACTGTGTTCACGGGACGGGTTCTGCGCACTAAATACAACATATGCTGCGTAATGTGGTAACAATAAAGTACACAACTACTTGTAACTATATTTTTAAGCCATCTATCCGGCTCTTTCTGTTCGTTTCCAAAGAAAATAGAGTACTAGGACTCCAAAAGAAGGTTTCTTTCAAGCTACTTTATTGTCATCACCTTACGCAGCACTTGTCGTATTTAATGCTCTTCCAACTTAGCGCTCAGGACCCGTTCCGTGAACACAGTCTATTGCATCAAAAGGGCGAAACCGAGCAAAGCAGTGGATGATGTGTGCCATGTTTTTCAGTGATGTGTCTCTCTTAGACAAGTTGCGCTTAACCGGAAGCACAGTATGTTAATCTGTAGGGATTTGTCATCCAACGAATCAAAATTCGCAACATAATGTGTTGCCTAAAAACAAAGTTCATGTGTTTCGTCTAAGTGGATCTGTTGCCCCTTGGTGAGGCGAATCTATTTTCAACACAACTAAACGTAAGCTTTGTGTAGAAGACCGATGAAAGAAACAGAAGTGTGGGTTTCTGAAGGACCAGTTCTACATATGATAGACCCGCGATAGAACACAATAATGAATTAATGTAATATATGTTGAACTCTTCTCTGTTTGTTACTGCGACAAAGAAATTCCCCCCTTCTTGCTTGATCTGCACTTCCGCCAGTATCTGACCGTCATCAACCCGTACTCACTCCATTACACAAATTTTCAGTATCTGGTTCAACAACAATAAATAGGATTCTTTCTGGTAGTGAGCGTCTTTCCTTTTGGCCCTCTTTTTTACTAAGTGTTACAAAACCTAGTGTACAAGGCCTGGCCTAACCCCATGATCTGAGTTTTTCACTCATTATTTTTATTGCGTACATAGGCAGTTTAAACGCCAGGTGTCAAATAGAACGATTCGACTTTTAAATTCCCGCGCGTAACTCACAGGAATGAGTGACCCGCATGATATTCTGCATAGAACTAGCTTAAAACAAAACGCTTCTCTTTATTTTATTTATACCATTGCAAATTATCCTCTTATCTATTTACCCTTCACCATTACAAGTGAACTTATGATAAATCACTGTACATTGTCGGGTCAGTGGAATGGTATCTACAAGTTTCCACTTACAGTGAAGCAGCCACACTTAGATGCGTTCTGGTCCGTCACGACTCCCAGTGGCTGGCTTATTGTCTTGCAACATATTGAAGCCTCGGCTAGTGAGAAAACATACCAATGGCCAGTTGGTAACCTATCATAAATTTCTACTGAAATTGTTTTCAGTTGTTTCAGTAGTTTTCAGTTAGGCTTCGGTTGAGTTGAGAGCTAGATGTTTGCTCAAATGGATCAGTTCCAATCATCACCAAGTTTCAATCAATTTCACCGGGTTTTCACCGCTGTCAGGTTAAATTTGTTATAGTAATGCTGTTAGACGGGACTTGGTAGCAAAAACCGTTTACACTACGAGGCCGTATACGTGGTGTTAAATCTTGCTCTGACCCACCATGAAGGTGTACAGATTAAGTTATATTCTACCGTGTAATATCTTCTCAACCTGAGCGCACTCACAAGGAAAGCAGTCATGATTCTAGTCTCAAACACTTACTGATTTCAACGCAGTACTCTGACCAACTTGCTTATAGATTTTCTTTGTCGTGGAAGTTATTTGAATTCGGCGGAAAAAATTCAACTGATAAATATGTCAGTTAAACTAACAATAGCATCACTCCCATTTGAGCAGCACGTCTTCTCTGATTATGCAATAATATTACTTGTGCGACCCCAGAGAGTGGAAACACTGATCTCGTGTTTGGCTTATGCTCCAGCTGTTTGTATTCGAGTAATACAATCAGGGTATTTGCCATGTATTCTTCCGAGGCTTAAAGAAAACCGATCGTCAAGACCAAACTTAGGCACCTTCTCCAGTTGAGAAGTGACAGTTCGAGTCTCTGCATCGTCTGCTGCATCAAGATTGCCTGGCGTGTCAAAGGTTTTGAGTTTTTTTAATATCCGGTGGAATTAAATTTCACATATCGGTTGTTTCACCTGTACTTAACATTGTAAACGCACAGTGTTCGAGGGGAAGGTTCTTCGTAATTACTCCACTAAATTGCTGGGCAACTGAAAAGCTTGTGCCAATAACGTAATATGGCCAAGAGGATGTTTACTACGATGGCGCGCTACTTTTTTCTGTCTGCAGTAAGTCTGTCGCTTGGAACACACGAAATGCTTTCCTCTGTTGTTTTGGTGATGATGTACCTGTATACGGAATACTGGCATTTTTACCTTTGAGTCATGTAATTCCATCCATAAGTTACCTGCTACTGTTAATGATAATTCATTCCAACACCAAGGCGTCCATTCGCAGATATGTTTCGTGTACCATGTCTACACAAGTAGTAAAAACGACGAACGCTGCACCTGTGAACCACCTTCCATTGTGTTTCACCCTTTTGCGATAATTTTAGTAAATTCCACTCCACAACGAACAAGTAATTTCAGTTCCATTTCGGGATATTCCGTATTGGAAAATACTGTCAGTCTGGACCATGATGCGATGACACATTTTCTGCTAATAGTTCAAACAGTACAAGTATTCAGAAACTAGTTAGAAAGTAGGCGTTTGTTGGTGAGCGCTGCTCATGTGTAATGACCATGTATTGGTTAGAGTGTAATGTCCAAAAAAATTGAATTATATCCCAACACAATCTACCTAATCTCCCTAAATATTTGGCAACTTTTACTCCAGTTTGATCTCCGAATAAAACGACTAATACTGGGCGTTATAAGTATTCTATTTTCAATATCGTCCGTGAGCTAGTGAGCAATCAAAGGACAGACTGTCATGACCGGTATGAGTGTTCCACCACGTTACGTGAAAAATCTCTGATTTCAACGGCTCTAGATTGCACAAAATGTTCTTTGTTTTAAAATCCAGATATGTTAACAACGACTGTTACCAACAGTACCGCTCATAGGTGTATCTTAGTTACAAATTTATTCACAACAACTTGGTTGGTGCACTTTAATACGATTTGAGAACTCAATTTATTGCTACTTATGGGATGTTATTGCTCGGATATGTCATGAAACTAGGTTTCATTTTGGATATCATTAGCAAGTCAGATGTAGCTTGGCAACCTTGATTCGTGGTGGAATTATGCGATAGCCGTCTGGAACAAAGTGAAGGTCAGAAAAGCCCAGTTTCACCAGACATTTGGTTTGGCTCACATTTTCGTGGTCATTATCTTAGCCACAAAACTCAGACTTATCTAAACTACTAGAATGAAAAATTCAATAGTGTAAAATGCCCGTCGGAAAATGAGCGCGAACGAGCAACCAACCATAAATGTCTTCGGTTGCAGGTTATATGTTAACACTAATTGTGGTTGTTTTGAAAATACCCCAATTACAATTCAGAAGCCGTCCGTAACATGCTTAGAGATTATAGTAAAAAATCCTCTTCCGAACTGAAAAAACTCTTGAGGAAGAAACTTGTAAGAACTAAGGACCCAAGGTAACCCAGGGGTTATTTAAATCCTGCGATTTCCTTCTGAACGCAAACCGGAAAAGTCCAGATAAACCATCGCAAGGAGTAAATTTACTGGACGACTTAATACCAGTAGCCCATCACCCTTATTATGGTTATCGATTTCTCCACCAAATCGTCTGTCATTAAATGTGGCTCCTTCCGCGGGTCCAATTGTGTTTGCATACTGTTCTTACATTCGTTCAGGCAGCAGTGTCGCATCTGGAAGAAAATAAGTGGCGAAAACCCCGGCCAAGGTATGTTTCACTGCGTCACTTGTGGCAGTCACTAGTGACCACGCCACCTAATTGCCCGGCAGATATAGGGTGAAGTACGCTGATAGAGAGTTTCTTAACATGGGACAACAAGCACTTTGGGATATGGAATAATCAGAAATATTACAATATGCTTGATGGAAACTTGGGGCCTTATTAGAATCATAAGGGGCAGTAAAGTTTTCTTGTTAACTAGGACAAGCTCACAAAGTGGCACATCATTGGAATTTTTAAATTTAATTTTTAGTCGACACTTATCCGACAAAATAGTAAATTGCCTTCAGCAAATTTCGAGTTTCGCTCAAGAGAGTCTGGTCAGGTAAATCTACTTCAATATCACAAGACATAATTTTAGTGTAGAAGACTAAAGAAAGCAAACAAAGAGCACATTGAATACGTGTGATTTTCTGAAGGAACCGTTCTAGACGTGATGGACCTGTGATGGACCACAATGATAATTTAATGCAACATGTGTTGAATTCTTCTGTTTATAATGCAACAAATAAATTTCAAAATATGAAATTTCCTTGACAAACGCTTCAGCTGATATGAACAAGTTTGCTCGTGAACAAATCATCGGTAAAAGTGCCCATTCTCCGAATAATCTGTTGGGGATGGACGGGGAGCTGCCCACTCACTAGATATAAGTAGTTCGGATGCTGAAAAAAGAATCTGGAAAGTAAATTGGGCCCAATGAAAGACAACAGTGATATTCAGTTCTTTTTTTCTTTAGAGGAAAGATCTAATAGAGCTGAATTGTGGAAGTTAAATACCAAACCAAAAAAATTCTTTCGTTCTGTAGTTTTAATTTCTCGTTTTGGAGACACGGGAATTCGAACTGCACAATCATCAGGATTAGGCGAATTGGAATGGTTCGTTCTTAGTGCAAGAATTCACTGGACCGTTAGCCTCCATTTGGACCTGAATGCATTGTGTTGTTGGTCACGCGGTCTAGGTTTTACAAACAAACATATGAACTGCGGATTTTCACTACGGTACCCGCAATTTTCTGTCCGATGGTCGAATGTAGCTTATGAGGCGCACATGCACGTGTCATTAAATACGATGACAGAAATTTAGTAAAATTTAATCCAGTGGCATAAAAACGCAAGCAGCTAAGGCACACAGGTTTGTAAAACAGTGGAAGTACGAATAGTCTGTTCCAATTACGTGTTTAACATCAGGCGGCTGGCAAGCATGTAGTTTCAGCACAGATTGTCTAAACCTGGGACAAAGGGTCTGTTTATGAGGCAGTAGAGGTAGGAACCTGAGGAACTGTGATATAATAAAGTTTATCACAACTCCAGAGAAATTTCTGGATTTTTACTTTCAAAAAACTCTATATAACATCCAACTCAGCCTTAATCGGTTTCTAACGAAAACCCAAAAAGGGTAACTCTTTTCGAAAACAAAACACAATGTAGGATGGCTAAAAAGGCAGGCGAATGTCAATAATCCATACATAGTGGC
The DNA here is from genome assembly GCA_003604175.2 of Clonorchis sinensis. Taxonomy (NCBI): domain Eukaryota; kingdom Metazoa; phylum Platyhelminthes; class Trematoda; order Opisthorchiida; family Opisthorchiidae; genus Clonorchis; species Clonorchis sinensis. The sequence continues at coordinate 199,412,165 of CM030369.1, forward strand.
AATACCATCTAATCAGAATAATGTCAATGACTTAGACACAATGGACGATACCATGTATCCATATGCTTCAGAGTTTCACGGTGTGCTCTTGTTTCCATTTGAATTTCAGTTTGTTCTAAAACGCGGATATGTATATATCTTGCCTCGTCTCAAGTGCCTATATTGGGTGAGAATCTTACCTCGTGAAAACTTAAACGTCATATCAGTAACTAGCTCATATAAGGAAACGTACCAAAAGATAGCGGCTACCTCACGGCACAAAATTGTTTGTGTGCTCTACATGAAGTTCTCCTGTGACGTCTGATAACTTGTGTATGACTATTAGATATAGATGTTTATGAGAGGGTTCCATGAGTATGTAATTACGGGCTCATTGCAGCTCAGGTTTGGTAACGCGGTCTGCTTCCATCTGATTGCTCCCCCATCCACTAAATTCACTTAATTTCTATTTGTTCATTCAATTGTAAACTGCGCAATTATATTCGCATCTTTGGACACATTTTTAACCCAATTAAGTGTCACTGATAACCACGTGAGAAGCCCCTAACAAACTATTAGTTCCTTTCTATTCCTTAATATTTTGGAAATAGTCATTGATATTTTTCGTAGCATTGTGCAAACCTAAAGTTAGGCGTGTTGTGTGAATGGTCCCAATAAGCTGAAGCATAACGACCAGTAATAATCATATTTTAGTGACATTTGAATTCCTACGGCTCCATATGACCATTTTTGACTCGTTTCACTGGAGATACTCAAATGGCGGCTTAAACCAATAGGTGAACGCAAATAACGTTTGGAAACCACCGATCTGATAAAGGTTTCCACAAGCATGTCAGGTCGTTCCAATGGTGAAACTGCTGAACTTTTCAACCGATGATTTTTCTTTTCAAGCTGGTGTAAAGCGCCTATCATTTGTTCACCCGTCGCAAGAGCGACTCGCAAGAGCTTCGCAAGAGCGCTCAAATTTTACAAACAATACAGGCTGTTCAAGCATAAAATCATCTTCGGCGTATGAAATAAGCGTGGCCAGGAGATTGTGAAGAAATGTGAAAGCTGCAGCTTACCTCCAAATGAAATCGAGACTGAGGGACTATAGAACAAGACCGCCAATTGAGAACGTATATTCCATTTATACCTATATGACACTATGACATCGGCCATTGTTGGATCGCCACCCTTTATCTGAATTGTAATTTTTCATGTGAGTTTCACTGAACTTAAAGTGAATCTATTTTCTTATGTAACTATGGTCCACCCCAAAGATTAAATTGCACGTCTTGTGAATTAGAGCTTAACTAAAGCATTCTCGTGACTGTAGAAGGCTTTTAAACATCACATTTTAAGACAGAATATGACTAAACCAGCCCTTGTCTGAACTCAAAATTTGTGGAAATTTTCCCATAGAATTCTAAATAGAGTCTGACGTACCGGGCACAACAGCTAACTAAAAAACTCATCCATGTATTTCACTAGTTCCCAGAGGAAAGATGGTTTGAGCGAGGCTTTTGTCGACCCCTTCAAGCCCTATGGTGCCCTTCCCGACAACAACACAAAACCCCCAGTGTTCAGTAAGTAAGCATATGAATGTGTGACTTCAAACGACAAAAACGATCGCCACTCATCTATTTGCGTTGTCACTCTGAAACCCCACACGCTCCGAACGCCCCCGTCCCCACGAGGAGAGAGAGCCTGGGCCCTGTCGAACAAGGGGAGAGTTAAGCTCTAGACTGGCCCATGAAAATGAATCACGCAAGGATGAGTTTTTCGTCCAAATTTGCGCTTTAACCGCATCTGTATGACCTTTGAGAGAAAGTGTGAAATGATGCCGCCGTATTAGATTTCGAACATGAGAAAGGGCAGTCTGAGAGAATTGTGGAGATTGTCTTTCAATGTTTACGCAACCACGCATTGCAAGCTCTCCAACCTTTTGTCACTCTGATTAGGTACGAAAACCCCGATGTTAGTCGCGAGTAGAAAAAAACCCTGGCAAAAACGTCAACTGGTCTCTCAAGTCTAGTTGACTGCTAACCTGCATGTGGTTGTACTGTGAACCCCAATCGCATAGCACCAGACTGCCGATGATAGGGCCTTCAAACCAATAACTGTGCCATGTAATTACCGTCCGGCCTACATTTGGCATAAATACAGACTCAGTGGTACACCTTCCATCGGCGTAACTTTCCCATTGATCTTATAAAGAGGTATTTGAGCTCCAACACTGGTGTAACGGCGGATACTACTGATGAGGCATGTGAGTAGTACGTCTTCTCGTAAATCCGCTTTGTCTCTTGAAAAGTGTGATCTGTTACGGAATTGGTGGAGTCTCTGTGTAGCATTTGCCTGCACTTGAGTATCGGTCAATGAATATCCAGAAAAGTTCAGGAAGACGCGTTCAAGGAGAAGGTGGATATTCAGTTTTGTAAACGAGATGCATATGAGAGTTTTGCTCTCCCGTTCAATTGTCTGTAACCGTTAAGTTGGTGTTCTCAAGTAGACAACTCCGCAGCGAAGGAATTCTTCCCTTCATTGGTAGTTCCTACTCGCTTTCTGTTCGGCTGGTCCCCAAATATGATTATTCATCAGCAACTGCTGTTTGGGTCCGACATGTTGGCTGCCATGCTGGTTTGTCATCATGAACATTCCATTTAACTTTAAGGAGCCACTCGAACAAGAAACCGTTCCTGACTAACGAAATTTTTAACTTCTTCGAACTTTATTAGGGACTAAGAATAGTTCAGTAGAAATTATGCTGGCTAGGTGGGCAGGAGTTACCCACCTACCCGACGTTGAACTTTCTGAACTACCAAACCGTCATTTTTTCTCAACGGTAGGTTAAGGAAACTAAGCGGCACTCAGCTTCTTCTTTCATTTTCCCTGTATATTGTATCCACCAATCACTGTGTCAACCCAAACCAACATTTTCGAAATCCAAAAACACTGCTTTGTTTTTGCGTTTTTTAGCCCTGAGAGAACAAACAGAGGAACTCGAGCTTAATTGGTTGGCTCACTAAACATGTCGAGGTACACTGGCGACTTCATTTAACACAGAAACGGCTTACTGGATGACGGGAAATATCAGGTACATTGGTGGATAGAAACGAGATTATATTCTAGGCGTTTTCAAGAGTGCAAAGCATCGGCTTGAAAACCGGAATTTGTGGTTTTACACGCAACCACACCACTGTCGCAGGTGTAGTCTTAAGAAATTGTACGCAGAAGGCATAATTATTCAGTGGATAGGATTCTCAAGACAAATTGTCCTGTTATGAGGAGTCTCGTATTTCTGGTAATCATGGGTGTAACCAGTTGAGAAGGCAGGGTTGCTGGATACTGTGTGATGGAAAATGAAGTGGGATCAGGTGTCTAGCCATCTCCATTTCAAACCGTGGGAGGAGGTCAGCATATAGGTGCGTTCATCTCATACGTCATTTATCGGAACGGACAAGCATACACATTGCTAATGAGGATGGATAATGACAGAGCACGAATCCGGCGCTTTATCTTTTTCCATGTGGACCAACAAAAGTCATCTCAAGTGCCAACCAGACGCTGTTGCAGTGCATATTTTCTCAATGTTGGACAACTGTTCATCGTGGTTTGACACAACAAACCGATTACATGAAAACCTGTACAGTGTCCCTTTATACGCGCAAGCGTAAACGGACTAGAATTCGTTTCACGCGTGGCTGCATCATTGGGAACGAAATTCTACTTCCACTCCACAGCCAGGTGGGTGGAGGCTTAGGGAAAAGAGTTTTTAACAGAGACCTTGAAAACCCCACCATTCATCGTTTGGCTAATTTTGGAAAGCTTGAGTATTTTAAGGAAATTTTCGGATTAAATCACAGCTTTATTATAAACCAGCGTTCGGCTGTGTTTGTTAGTTACGCGTGAGTGTGCGTATGTTTTGTCTGAGATCTACCTTCGTTTGTTTTTGCGTCTACTGTGATGCACCATTATTAGACATTCTTGACATCTGTATGTACCCAGACATGCACAGAGCGAAGCCAGAAGACTGAAGGTCTTGCTGCATGATTATAATTCATGCAGACATGATTACTGTTGACCTGCAGATAACCTCTGGCATTTCCACGTTAGGCCCAAATCTTAATCAGAATACTGTGAAGTCGATTTGACGTTTTCACTCAAGTGCATAAAGTACAGTGACTGAGTGACGTTCAAGATTGTAAATCCTGCACGTCAGTTGCCTTCCGTTATCAACGTGTGTACCTGCATTACTTTCTGACCTGTATATATATATATTTTGTATGTTTTCTACAATGAGTCTGCTAGGCACTTGGGTTCATTAAGGCCCTTGGTTCTTGCAAAGTTGTTTTACGGGGCGTTATGGCTAAGGAAGGGCCTTTTTACTTCCTCCGCATTGCTTCAGAAGTGTCATTTCTAAAAGACGTTCCCAGGGTGAACATCCTTGACTCGATCCACGAAGGTTCCAGCGGCTGCACGTCCAACGACTTGCGAATACGGGGACATCCTTATAAATGTTTAGATTTCCTTTGGGGTCCCAATGAAAATCCATATCTGGTGGTAACAGATGACGTACAATATAGGAAGCTTTTATTTCTTTTTCATTCTGTTCCATTTGAATTTGTACTGCTGAAAGGTTCGTTTGAGCGAACGATTGTTTCCTGTTTTGGAAACAATGTAATCGCAATGCTGTCTTCTACATGTCTCAGCAAGATATGTGGTGGACTCATTTGCTTATTCACTTACTTGATCGAAAGATTATGTCCAGACAAAGTTCTGACACTAGCCAGAAACTTTCAAGATCGCATCGTCAGAGACACTGGTGAAATATGCGCTGCCATTGATTTCCAATATGGAAGAAGTATCTGTACAGTCGGCATGGGAGCATGGACTGACCGCATTTAGGAAACAACACTCCCACTGATGAATTTTGGTTCATCTACTGCTCTCCCATTCACGTATATATGTCCGTAAATACATGTATATCTATATCCACATAACTTTATAACTATAACTTCATATATCCAATAGTCGTTCATCGCTTGTGTAAGATAACAATAGAATCGCTCCAATACAGGGCCCATCGCATCACTTCAGATCCGGGAGTCAGATGTTACAGAAATATTTGAGGTGTGACCAGTGGTACCACCACAATATGTCTTTCTGAAAAACTTAGTAGATCGTATTTGTCTTCATTGAAGGGATTTGGTGCTCTAACTGACCAACCACTGGAAATGGATTTCTATTTCGGCCACCGTGATAGTGATAGACACGGAGATTATATAACACTTTTAGCTGACGCGTCTCACCAAACAGAACTAATTCTCTTACAAAACGGTCTGTGTCCCTCATGGTTTGTTCACGTGCGCTCAAGAGATTCAGGTTCTCCCCTAACTTTTTTTTTACCAAAAAGCCAGTAGCTTTAATTGGCGACCTAAGACAATGTTACCCTTCTGTGTGATGTGATCTAAATTGTTAATTCGCTTCGTTGTCACGGCTATTCAAAGTTCAAAGTCACACACCTTTGTCTATAATCTCACCAACTCTCGGTCTGATATGATCAATTTACGGAAATGATAGGGTTGAGATGTGGTATAAATACGCCTGGCGAACGTCCAAATATCGATATGGTTGATCAGTATATACGCCTTCTTTTTGTTTGCGTTTTACCTAGGCTTCTGCCTTGGAGGACCAACGCGTGGAGGAAACAAGAAAACATATCAATCAGACCCTGCGTCTTTCCAATTTGGAATGCTTCTGAGACTAGCCAACCTGAAATACAACAAAGCAAATGTCTTGCATTGGTTTGTTGAAAATGGTGGTGTCAAGGGAACAAAAGATGTTCGATACATACGTCTACCGACTAATAGTTCATCGTGCAGCATGCAACAGATTATTTGTACGGAGTCGAATTTGAACAAAAAGAAACTGTATGTGACAGACAGGACATGATAAACAGTGATCCAAGGCCGGCGTGCAGCGAACTGAAGAAAGGAGTGTTTCATTTTGGAACATTATTTTCCTCACTCATTTTGCGCGACAAGAACTGACCAGTTTGTGCGAACTTCTCTTATAATTAACTGTTAAAAATTAGGACAAACATAGTCGGCCTGTGTGTAGTAGTTTTTCACTCACTGCCATATCTAGCCCGGACCTGCTCCATAGACCGACCGCCCGATCGCATAACAAATCCCCTGTGAATTTCGCACTTGTTCCGGTCTTGGTGCTGGTATAGCTGGTGCTGTATAGCTGAACCTCATTAACATATTCCTACATAATTTCGATCTACCCAATTTCAGATGGAGTTAGTATGCAGGGTCGAAGCTATCCATGGACGGTTTACGCACGAGACGGAAGTGAAAGTTACAGGCGTACGGATCGAAAACGAAACTGACGATGACACTGATGGTCCGGATGCGGATGCGGATGGGGATGAAAATAATGATGTCAGCAATGTGGACCTTGATGCTGACCTTATGTGCTACCGATGTTGATGTCATAAACATTCGACTTGAAAGCGATCTATTATAATAACATACAACATACAACATAATAACATGCAACCAAGTTCACAAACAACGCGTGCTCATTAAAGACGACGGACATAATTCTGGAGATTGCACATATCGTGTAGCTAACTGGCCACGAAGGACCATGGTTACATGGGATTTTGACATGCACTCGGCAAAATTGTATTTCCACCATAGTTCAAACGCCCATGCGAGAAGCTGGGTGAGTTGGGCAGATATAACTTAAGTGTACTAGCTAATCTTGACGGAACGCATTACTAATGAGCTTGCTTACAAGTCCACAACCGGTTTCTCTCATAATTGGGCTCATCACGTGGGCGCTGTCCCCAAGCTTCCGTCAACTTCGTACTCTGCTTGAACCAACTTTGTACCAAGTTCCCGAACTACACTCATTTGCGAACAAATTTGCCTTTAACATGAGGCGCAACTGACTCACACCTGCCTTTCGCACATATGATATTACTTGTACGATTCGTTCATTTGAAGAATGTGGAAAAACGACAGATATCAGTGAAGTTTACTTGATTCCACCGTCAAAAGCAGGCGTAGTGCGTTACTCTTGAGGTGATGAGATCTAATTGGGCGAAGACTATATTTTTTGCTTTAAGAGCGTTCAATGGAATAAGTACACGTACAATATATCTAAATAGGGAAATCCTGTCTTCAGAAGCCATTTCAATGAATTACGTGCAAAGACGTTGCTTGCTGTTAGCCATTGTATCCACCTTCATCCGCATCCGATTACTACTAATTATGCAAGGTACTCATGAACAGTGGTCACGTTCTAATTCTCCGAAAGTGTTTTTCGTGAATAATAATGTTATTCACATCGTTTTGGGACGCACTAGTTCCAGATGAAGTGTCTTCTTTCTGCGAGACAAAAGCCGTTGTTGCAGTTGTGCCTTGGTACAAAGGCAGAATTAGAAACATGTGTAGTGATGAAACATGGTTCCTAAGGACATCCTATTCGCGGCCTGCTGCCTCGGGGTTCAGTCTAACGTTTGCAGTTCTTCGTGAGATTTCCTTAGTGTGCCCACCCTAATCAGTTAAATGTTTTGGCATCCAAATTCTACTTTGTCAAACAGGATGACTGTAGCTAAGCAGAACATCTAACTGGAGGCCAAGGCCCAAGAAGGAATTTATCTTTTGGATGCAGTTTCCTTTAACGTTTTGACCAATAAATCCTAATACATCCTCTGTGGATCGGTTGGTTTTATGAGAGTTTTTTCATTACGCTCTATTCATGATGTACATTTTTGTAACTGCAAGGGAAAAGATGGGATGTGAATCCGTGATAAAATGTAATCAAGCAATTATGAAGATTTACCAAGACACACTCTCAAGATAAAATGCGTAATCTTTCAGTAATCCAGTGAGCTTATTGGTCACCTGTTTGTCTGTATTTCTTTATTTCCTCTCAAATTTATTAATTGACTGTCAGCAAGCTGAGGGGCGCTTAGCAGTAGGACCATTACACTTCAGCGCAAATAAAGAAACTGGTAAGTTTGACGGGAGATGTGCACCGGGTAGATGTTTTTACTCAACTAATTGGAAAAGATTGTAAAGCTCGGCCATCTTATCAATTTGACTGTCTAAGTACTTGTTGTGAACCTCTTTCATGTTAAGGTCAAAACAATGTAAAAACGGACTAGAGTTCTGCTTTCATTCATTCAGACAACTCGGTCTTACTAGGAGCCCGCGACCGGTTGGCAAAAACCGTACCTTTTCCTACTTTAGGGAAAACATTGATTTCTTGTTGAAAGAAGAAGATAGAAGAAAAATATTTAACTCAAATAGGGGAGTGAACGTCTAAAAAGTTGCAACCTGTTTTACTATGCTTGTTAAGCACTCCAGTGAATAGAGCAGAGCCCATATGAACTTGTGAGGACTTTGCAAACATTACCGATAAAACTGCTTCATTGAAAGCTTACATTTTGACGTTAGCCTTTCAAACGCTAGTCCTCTCGATATGCTCACCAACCATCCAAGTATGAGCTTCCTACATAATGTTAGTTTCTTGCCATCTTTGGCTACAGAAATCATGATGCTTGAACTTCAGTTCTTCATCACGGGATTATATCACTTATGTTTTGGTCATTTATCTTTAACGATCATCAATGAAATCTCACTGGCTGAATAATTGATGAGTATATCATCCTGACTTAGTGAGCTTTTGTAGGAAACAAATTTGATTTGGTGTGGCTGAATGGAGCGAACATGTGGATCCCACTAATTCCATCGACTCTCAGAAATGCAACATTTTTCGAGATGAGGAGCCAGATCACGCGTCATGGCTTCGGAGTATATAATTAGATAATTAATCCACTAAAGCATATCTCTGCACCGCTCCGAAATGACACACTTATCATGTTAGCTCAATGAACCTTCACAACAAAATCGTCAGGCTTTGCGAAAAACTTGACATTCAACACAGTCAACCAACCTCCTCGTCTATTCCGTAACTGAGCCCGTTAAGGTCAAAATAATTCACTAAGACGTGTTACGGAACGGGCCGATGCATTCGATTAGTAGGATTTGGTTTGTCTTTCCAAGAAACTCCCCAACTAATCTGCCAATAAGCATGAAACGGCTGAACAGTGCTTCTCGGCTTTTCAATGTAGATTGGCTTCATTTGACGGCAGAAAGATATTACTTGGCATATTGTGAGTAACCAGGATAGATTGTTATTTCGGAGGTCCGGTGATGTGAACCTAGCTCATAAGATCGTTTTCTTAGAGGTTTTTAAAGAGTACCGCAGTACACGTTGCACACTCTTGTGTGCTTAATACATGCGGCTGGTACTTACCCCTGTCTATCTTCAATGTTCTTTCAGAAGAGCTAGACCAATACCATCCCTAATTTCCCCCTCAGAGTACTCAATAACTTTTAATTGCTTGAGGACTGTTTTTCAAAAATTGTGCACTCTCGTTCATTGAAACCTCTGCATTTCAACTCGAAGCAAACCTAGGCATAAACAGATCAAATTATGAGGGTAAAATAATATCCAAGCAGGAATCTGAGTAAGGAATATCCTTGAGAAATATTCTTTCATTTTTCTGTGGACGACTACTACTGGAACAAGACTTAGTGTGATAGACAGCTGAACGTCAAAAGGCCATTACATGTATTCACTGCGATCAATTCGGAACCGGCTAATTCGCGGAAGAGTAACGGAATTAACTTTATACTTCAACAATGGGGACTAAAATGGGCCATTATGTAAGTGTGATAAAAATGAAGTCATTGGTCGGCGAGCTGAACCACCTCCTCGTGGTCCCGACCGGGTAGCCTGGACGTCAGTCTGAGTGAGCTAAGAGTTCAGCAACTCCAGAGAGGGCTAACCACCCTTCTTGGTTTCAATGTGCTGGTTACTTTCGACAATGTACACTGTGAATAATCTGGCGCTTTTGCGCCAGAGAGACTCGTGGAGCTCACGTGTGAGGAATGTGGCCAGTGCTGCAAATCGAAAGCTGGCTTGGTAACCCACCATGAAGTTCACGGACATGGAAGCGTTGGTACGAACATGGTTACCCAATCGGCCTGCGCTGATTGTTCCTGCCTTTTTCCGACGAACATTGGCCTGAGTCAACATTACCGGCATGCACACCCCACCCAGCATAATGCAGATAAGCTTGGCCGAGTGAAGTTTTCCGGTACTCCCTGGTCCCAACAAGAGTCACAATCGCTCTTGCTCCTGGCAAACAACTTATGTCTGTCTCGTGGCACGCAAACCGCGCTGTTCAAGGGGTTGGAGCAGTGTTTTCCTGGTCTATCGGCTATCAGCATCAAAACCATGTTACGGGTGCTTAACTGGCAAGCAGAACTGGACGAATCATCATCTGGTGGACCTGGCCAAACCCTCGGTCAAATAGAGGCCTACTCCTCAGAAGCCGATGACTATAGCGTCTGGTTTAAACAAACCGTAGATTGCACCGTGTCACTCTTGGGATCCCATGCTGATAGTTCTCTTGCAAGTGTTGACCCTTTGGCATTTGACCGAGGGTTACAATCTGACATCATGACACCGGAGCAAGTCCGGTCGCTTTTGGACCTTCACGCCTCCAAAACATCTCCACACCCCTGGAAGACTGTATCCTGACGCCGTCGTCAGTTAACCCATCGAATGCCGGTCAACTGAAAGCAAATCCGCCGAGCCAACTACGCGGCCCTCCAGACCCTAGACGACCAAAGACGGAAAGATGCGGCGTCTGCTATGCTCGATGTGTCATGGAGGGATCTATACAAAGGTAACAACGGACGACTAGGTCGTGTGTGCAGAACGTCAGGCTCACCTTGAGGAGAAACTTGAAGCTGCCGTGGTCGAGTTGGGAAGAGCTGGTATGAAGGTAAACGCTCGAAAGACGAAAGCGATGGGAATTTGTGGGGACAGAAAACATCAGGCGACAGCAGTCTCAATCGAACCATTTTGCTTCGCCGGGGAACTCATCACTCATCTGGGTCCGACAGACACCGTAACAAATTTGGGCATCCCCTTTGCTTTCAAGGGGGAATGAATTTTCAACCACCGACATTATCTGTTCATACTGCTCGATGATTTGACGCATGCCCCGTTGAAGCCGCATCAAAAAATGGAGATCACGAGGAACCACCTGAAACCGATTCCGCATTTGGCAAGATTGTTGGAGATCTCAACCTTTCTATCCGATTCGATGGTGCATGCTGGTGGCTGCTTGGGGTGATAGCCTGCACAACAGCGTTGACGGTCGCGGTTTACGAGAGTTGGTCGATTCGCCTCTTACTAATCGATGGCTTGCATTATTCGGCCAGTACTAGTACTATTTCCAGAAAGAGTGTTTCCTCGGATATTTATCCGCGGTATCCAGCTCCGATGCAACCTGCTCAGGACGAGAGTTTAAAGCGCTTGGAATGATCACGGTGGAAACTGTGGCCAATCGGAGAGTTTGGTGCATATTTTGCAGTCCTGCTGGATCACGCATGATGCTAGATGTACTTGTCAGAGTCAGGTTGCAAGGGTACTCGCGAAACGTCTCCGTCACCTGGAATACACCGTCTTTGAGGAGTTGAGAGCACCTACCTCGATGTCCTTCATCAAGCCTGACCTAATCGTTGTTCGGGAACGCCGTGCAACTGTGATAGATGTCAGTATAGCCTCGGATGGGCGCGGAATGACTGTGTGGAATGAGAAGAAGCAGAAGTATGGTGCTGATGAATATTCCCTCGCCATAATCTCAGCCCTAGGTGCAGTCGGTTGTGATGTCGACTTTTTGGTCCACCAGTCGACGACCACTTCTTATCGATGGATCTGCTTTCCCCAATCCGCCGAGGCTGTTATTGGACTGGGACTCCCTAAGGTCACAGTCAGTGGCTTGTGTTTGCTTCCCATTGTGGGCTCTCTGCGTACTTACGACACTTTTATGCGTGGTACATGGCGTTGAGTATACATTCTTGACATTAAATCTCACACCAGACACAGTATGGCGGATATTTTTTTCTGATGTGCGAGTCTGGACTGTTATAGCGCTTACTGCGTCTTGAAGTGCATTCAGCATTGTTTGTTCTTTTCTTGATTGTTGATCTTTTCACGCGTGTTTCCGTACCAAACATTTTTACATACGTTGGGATTTATCTTGTCTAACTGGAACTGTTAGTGTTATGGTTCCGAATGAGACGCTTCGCCCTTCTTGTCTAATATCCTCCTGTAACCCTTCCACATTCATCATTCATCTCCTGCACTTCCTTTCTATGTCTGTGACCAGGCTCTTCGAAAATAAACGATAGTATGAAGCCATTCATGTGTAGCTTCAAAAAATCCTGGCTAGAAAGTCGTGGTAGACAGTCGAAAACACTGCTAAATTTGAACTCAAGTGATAAGCTTTCACAAGTCGTGTGGGATGGTCACATGGCAAAAATGTAAATGCGAACAGCAAGATTCATTCGGCAGCCAGGCTTCGAAAATTTTCGGACAGTACTGTACACATTTGGTTTGTTATAATATCAACTTTAGGCAAATTTCGCAATATATCATCTCACTTGCTTTTCGTTTGCGGGAGTGTGGGTGTACACTGGAAACAGCCTTATCCCTTATGTCGACGGCTCTAACCAAGCGTGCCAGCCAAATGACGGATTTTTTGTATGAAAGATTCTATCGTGAAATGGTTATCTGACCGAAAACAAATCCTAAAAATTAAACTTAAGATGCATATTATAGTTCCTGAAACTACAATCTTCTAAGCATTTGGCCATACTTTTGGTCATCTTGAGCGTATCTGTGTGAGAATCCATGACAATCTGAATTGACTTAGTTCATTGCACAACGCCAAATGATACTCCAATGCAGTTCATCTCTGGATCTATACATTCCCTCAGATAAAACCTGCAAAAGTGTTTAATATTTCATTTCCACTAGCATCTGACGACACGTTCAAATTTCACCCCACACACCAATGGCAAGATTGTGTCATTCATTCAAGCTAAATAGCCCAAAGGCCATACATGCAAGATTTCTTGAAGACAGCTTATACTTTATGCCAAAATTGTGACCAATGTTGACGACTTGATCTAGGTAACAATGAAACGCTCGCCTAATCTAAGTCAGTAGTTTATCCCACCAACACCTGTGGTGAGCCGCATTAGTCCCACTCGAGGAACTCACTACTCTGCCGTTTACGTAACAACTTTTTATTTTCGTAAGTTTTAACAGTAATGCCCGTATGCTTATGCAGTTGCTAGTGGCGCTGCCATCATTCCGTGTATAAAATTTTCCACAATGTAGATCAAAAATCCACGGTCGAGCAGAGTTCGATATTGGGATTACCCAAAACCATGGTGACTTTGCGTCCTTCATCATTTAGCATGATACTCTTTCCACTTTTCTGGGATCCGAAGTTTATCTATGTTTGGTGGATTTTAACTCGAAAGTTGTTGGTCCATCGATAATTCAATAGAAAACTGAAAGCTGAAAGAGAAACTGCTCACAGATTCTCAATCTCATATTCGACCATACCCTATTTTTTAATGCATCTTTAAGGTGATAATTTTGGTTCAGGCTTGATTTCGCCTACCGATAAGTATATCATAGTTATTACTACCCAGAGGACTTTTGGCTTCGACGAAGCTATCTTCATTTCAAACCCGTTACTACCTTTCGCTCTTATTCAAGCGATGAAACGGAACCGATACCAATCCGTTACGCACAGCCCGAGCACGAACGAAACGAACGACCATTAGACCGTTATCAAACTAGACCCATCTGACGGACAAAAAGTAAGGTTATAGAGCCACGCCTCCTCTGAACGAGGCTGTGTTTGTCCACTGTAACATCTTCTCCTGACGGCAATGTCAATTTTCACAGTACAGTATGATGGCGTATTAGAAAATTGTTCCGCAGTTTATTTTAAAAATTCTGACTGACTTGGAAATCGTCCTTCACACTCAGGCTACAGCCCAAATGTGACACGAGTAGAGGGGGGAACCGTTTTCCGAGAGGTGGTCCAGTAGAACAAATCTTCATGGATGCAACCTGATCTACAATCCTGTAAAAGGGGCCTCCAACTTTGATGGGCTGGGGGTTTTCCTTCCATGTAGTGGCATTTGTTGGTTGTTGATCACGTGGCTGTTGATTTGTTCGCTGAGCTCAGCAACTAATGGGTGCGCACCCACCCAAGATACCAATATTTCAACACATTACTAGTTATATTTGTTATATTACCTGCTGTCGTCACTCACCTGTTATGTCCAGTTACATAAGAAACAAGTCACAGCAGCTGACCAAGCTAACTGTGCTCCGGCTGTAATTGAGCGGTTTGATAAGTAGAACCATTTATGCGCTTCCTGAAATAATCCAGTGGCTTGGTGGTTCGCAACCGTTCCACTCTTAGACATGCTGTAGATCGCTGTACCGGTACTTCCAGTGTACAACTTTCAAATTCATTTACCAGTTCGAGTACCTCAAACCTAAATGCGCATGTTTTGAGAATTGATGTCAAACACTGCGGTGATTTGGAATGTCTGTACTTCCAGATCTCTCGTTAGAAGCATTCCCGGTTCACCGGAAGATAAAAAAAACTTTTCACTTTTGTTTCACATGTTTACTCTTGCAACTTGGTCAGTATCACCTAATGTATGGGATACTGGAAGCGCTCAATACTGGAATGAAATCCATCAAGATGTTGGCCTCTCTTCGGATCACAACTTAGTTTGTGCCCAACGAAAAATATTGGTGTATACCGACTACAGAAGTAGCTTTTCTGCAGAGATGTCCCTCATAAGGGAGGTTACCGTGTACAGATTTGGAATAGTGTTCGAATTCATTTAGTACATGGGATGAGACCGAGTGTAGTAACATACAGTTAAAGCTAATGGGGTGATTAGTTCAGATGTTTCAGAAAAACTGTTCGCCAATTTTAGAGCATAAGACAGCAACTTGGACACTTGATCTTTCAGTATGATGCAGGAAGGGTGATTAAAATATCTCGATGAAAAACATTCGAAACAACTGGTTCTATTCCGTCCAATTAGATGAATTAAAACATTCATACACAATGAATAACGGGCGATAATTATTTTAGACAGTAAGGCTGATATATCGAAATTTGGAGGCCGTTTGTTTCTCTCATCCTGTCGTACGCACATCTGCGCTGCTGTAATCGTTAGTGTCCGTCACGTGCACGTATTGTTGCGGCATCCCCACATTCTTCATTCTTTTGAGGCTAATGGAGCGTCAAGGAAACAAATAACAGCCTCACTACATTGGACTACGTCACAACCATGTATAAGTTGTCGTTAGCTTAGGGATATCGTTCGGGTACCGGCCACCGGATATCGAGAGAAAAGCGATGCACCCGCTAATGTGGGAGACGATCGTGCTGAAGCTCGTGGGAACAAGCTGATAGTGTAAAACACAAGGGTGCTATACGTGCTATACGTTGGAATGTCCAGTGAACAGTGCGTGCTCTGACGATTCCTCCTCTTTTGGTGACGAAACGCTTGCAAACCGTGCAAAGCTTGGTAAACAGGTCAACATCCCTAGGTTGTCAATATTACTTCCCACATTTTTTCGTGCCTGGTGCAGTGTGCCTTTCCTTTATAAATGAAAACCAGAAACAAAACAAATCAAATCGATTTATTCAACTAGTATACTCAAAGTCTAAAATCACGCAAGCAGGAGTATTGGGTTTATTTAAGTTATCTGCAGGATAACTACAATATTCATTGATTGGGGTTGATTGTTGTGAAAAGTGCACTGTGAATATATTCTGTCTCCTCAGTGCCTTCAGTGCGTTGAGATGCTGGCACAGACAGAGTTGCGGAGATTGTTGTAGGGAGACTCTGAAATTAAAGTTTGCTGATATTCCATCCACCACGAAGACAAATATAAGTTTGTCAACATCAGAAGCAACAAATTGTGCAATAAATTGCCTCATTACTAACACACTTGAAATGGGGTATGTTAGTCTACGCAAGAACAGCTGGGCTTGGAGAGCTTGGCTATTCATGAAGGTCATTTATTAAAATAAGGTTTGAAAACTCCCGCCTAAAGACATATGCAGTCAGTTCCATACAGTCTATGTTGTGATTCCCACAGAAAGTGTTCAACAATCTGGAGTCAACAGTTAGGAAAAGTTTGTCCCAGCGTCACTGGCTACAGACTGTCTTCTAAATAGCTATTTTATGAACCAGTTAAGTCTCAAGCAATCCTCTGCAGTGTTCAGCCATTTAGGGTTTTGTTATAACACGGAGGTGATTACCATTGGCTAACTGGCAGAAACGGCACAACAATGTCAGTGGTGGCATGTAATTCAGAGTAGAAACAAGTTGCACAGGCAGAAATTTCGTCTGTCGTGAGGAGGTAGGTAGTGAGAAAACAAAGACCCCTGGAGATTGGCTGCTGCCAGAAAGCAAAAAATACAGGCAGAAACTAGGAGCTTTTGATTCTGGGTGTTGTACGCCTTTCTATGATGACGCTCTGCTCTTGAGTGAAAGTTTTAAAGTATACCATTCCCACTCGATGCCCATCGATTTTGTATCAAGTGATCTCCTTATTATTCAGCTAGAGTTGGAAGTAAAGGTTTTTCTAGCTCTTTAGGAATAGACCTCCTTCACATTTCCTTTCTAATCTCATTTTCACCACAGAGCTTTGCGAAAAGTGTTGCGTCAGTTCGGCAGATGACTGTCAGTATGAAGATGATGACGAGGATGATAATGTTCATGGTAGTGATGGGTATGGTGAAGGAGAAAATTTGGGGAATCCGCTCTGAGAGATTTTGACAGAATTGATCTGATCAGGAAATGTGGAGTAATATCACAGTATGGCCAACTGCCTGTAGCACGTGATAGCCAAGCAGCAACGTTCGGAGATGATGATTGTTGTCATCTACGCGATGCGAAACAATCGGTTATAAGGTCCGACGGATACCGTACTGAACGATTCCAACATTGAGGCGAGGTAGAGTAAATGAACGCGGCTAGACTAATTCTTCAGCAATGAAGCTGGAAATGAGTGCAATGACAACAAGAGTTGTTGTGGTCGAATTAGAATCTATTGCCTTGCACTTCTCGTGTTTCCAAATGGAACAATTGAGGCGAACCAATCAGTAATGAGGAAGATGTCTCAAAAGTCATTGTATGAAATGGTTTGATCTAAGCTGTTGTTTGTATTTTGTGTTGCACACTTTAGAGCAACACCTTCAGTTGAAATAGATTTTATTGCAACCGGTAAATGAGGTACTCAATAGAACCAATAAAACAAATAATTAAATGAAAAAATGGGTTAAGCAAGTGAAGCCCACGAAACTAACCACTGTGGTCGTTAACGGATTATCCTGATAGCAATCGAATAATTTTGTTTCCACGTTGCTGTTGACTCGCAGGCCCTCGAAAATCTCGCCTTTGCATACGAAGCGACCCTAAAATAAGAGGAAACAAGCATGTGTGCTCTTGTTTTCTGGCAACACAAAAAATAATTAGGTTAGTTAAGCTCACCGTTAAAAGTCATTATATGTTTCATTCATAATATAGGTTTTGTCCAGTTCAGAAGAATGCCTCTTTGGTACAGTGTCCCTCGGTTCTTGTAAAGCGCTCAAACGGAAGCCGCGAAACATGCAACCACCTAGTGATCACGAAACTAGAGTAAAAATCTATAAAAATGTTAGCGAACAAAAAGCATCCGAGAACTAACTCCAACATGATTTCTACTTCTGGGGAATTCAAAAAACCTCTGCAACTCAGGCTGTCCACCATTCTTTAGTGCAGTCAAATCCACAAAGTCCCGTTCATTTTATTGGGCAATTATTACTATCAACTTGCTAACAAAAACGATCTACAAGGTATACTTGTTATGGACGATACACAACACCCAATTTGTTGTTCGGGACTACTTTCTAGCTGAATTCCAAATTGATGGTCATTATCTTCGAGTCACTTCATGAAAGTACTTAATTACTGTGATCTATGGACATGGGAATTCTGTATAAATGTAGAGTTTCAGGCAGTACAACCCGTGAAGCGGAGGCAATGAAACTACCTTAAACAAGAGTATTCTTAAGTGGAATCAACGGGTAAGTCCATGCGAAATTTTTCTTAGGAACATGACTACTTGTTAAACGTCAACTATCTGTTTTCAGCTGTTCAAAATCCTCCCGAAAACATAGCGCCCAACGACCAACAGAATCAAATTCGGCTTTCAAGCCGAGAAAGATAACCACTGTTCTTTACTAAAGAACAGTGCCGCTGTTGAACGAACTGTCAGAAACTGAACAAGTGATCGAAGCAATCTCTTTTAGGACGGAATCCCGATTGGTTTTCAGGGACCTGTCTCTGTATGTGTGTTTGTGTTCTATCAACCTGTGAAAAATGAGCCTAGAGAGCACCTTCTATGCCGCGGCCACTAGGATGATGTCACAGCTGTTTTCACACGGTGTTCGCGTGCCCTTTTTAAAGACAAGGATGAGCGCTGATGTTCCTCATTCTGTGGCCAATCTCTCTCCACTCCAACAAGCACCAGTAAGTTTAGTCGGGAAAGTAGTCGGGGATTCTTTAGTTTTCGCACATTCTTAAGCTGCTCATCCCATCACTCCAAGCGGCCTTCATGCGAATAGATTACCAAGCTCTTCTTCACTTATCTTTTTACTTTTGCCTTCCGTTGCTACGACCTTTTTCCAGTGTTAAAACCTTCTTCATCTCCTGAGCTTTCGCTGTCCATTAACGTTTTCCGTCTTTATTTAGATTCTTCACAATTTGGCGTGTGACTGGTTTGCGTGCACCGTCGTATTTGCTGCTTCTGGTCTGAATTTCCTAGAATCGATCAGGACTAGCGATTCCTTGCAGCGTTATTCAGTGAACATCTTGCCGAAAAAGTAAGTCAGGCTGACAGTTCTGAATTCTGGCAGAATAGTTAAGCTAGCCCAGACCGATACTGCTGAGCTATGGTAGTTTGCCAACAATGACGTATCGACATGCTTTTTACTGACTTCTGAGGACCTGAAGGAAAGCGACTTATCAGATGTCCTCGCAGTATGGTGTGATTGGAATCAAGCTGTGTGCCCAAATGAGACCACGGTTGGTTTTCACCTGGTGGAGGCCAGGTTACATGGCGATAAATTTGTTAAATTCGTGCATTCTAGAAACAGTTGAAGGTCAGCACACAACTGAGGGTGTCGTTGTATGTAGTTCGTGCATCGAGCGTGAACTCAAAACTGATGTCATTCCAAAGAGCTCAGACAGTCGGCCTGGGCAGAGATAAGTTTATTGCTTCCTAAGTGACGAATTAGTTCGGATAAATCTCAGTAGAAAGCATCCTTTTCAGCTTCCAAACGACAGACCGTTGGTGTACAGGCCGACACCCCTGAAAGACACCAATTTCTGTCTTCAGTTTTGCTGAACTTGGATAGGCTGGACGACCAAACAGCGCAAAGATGACGTTGACTATATTCCATTCCAACAAAGCGCTCTGGGCTGTGAAGCCGAACGCAACCATAATGCCGTGTTTTCCATGAATCATCTGTGACACTAGACATACGCAGAATAAAGTATGAAACAGCTGGGTTTGTTCCGGATGCTTTAAGAAAAATGACTACGCTTGGATCTTGTGTGCGTGTCTCGGAGTCACAGACTACATCAATTTTGATCGAATATGCAGCCTTGGCAAGCACTACCTGAGTGTGGGCCTTAAAACTCTAAGGAAGAAAAGACCTTGTGGACGAACCAAAGTGTTGTTTTATTTACTGTTAGTTGGCAGTGGGGGAAGGTGTGGCAACTACTTCAGGTTACTGACAACCAAATGATTCAGCTAGGTTTGATCCACGCATGAGAAAGGACTGGAGAGGGACATAGATAAACAAAAAATGTGCGGGCAACTGATTCTTCTCAGTTTCCCAGGCCGATGACTGGAGTTAATTTGGGGTACGCCACCTGAAACTTTTAACTAAAAGTCTCGTCCGCAAGGTAGCAAGTCGCTGGGTTTTCTTAAGAAACCCTACCCAAAGACGATGACTGAACTATAGCCATAGACGTTTGCATACAGTTGCTACGATCATGACACTAGTGCACACAATAGACGCGTTTGGAGCAGCATCGGGATTAATTTTATTTTGAACATAATGACTATTTTGGGGGCCTTCACCGTCAATCTTTGAGCGACCGGATTTCTGGCAAGGTAGAAAATTTCTAACCCGTCCTTCTTCATGGGGGGCAACACAGCAGCTACAGTCATCTGGATAAAATAGTCCGTTTTCTTCACACTCCGATCTTAATAGATAGTACGATTTTAACTCCAGACCGACTCGTATTGCTATACTTCGTTGTATGGGACTAGGCTTCTTTTCGCTTGACTGCCTCCAATGATCACCCTCGCCGAAACTTAGAAAAGCATAGTTTTCGGCAAGGTCGCCTTCGCGATTGGTGCAGCATTCGGGCCTGTTCATCAGGCCAAGATGATAGTTCGAAGTTGGGATCATTGACGGCAACTCTTCTGGCTCATCAGTCGAACTCGAAGTGGCGCACCTCGATCAGTCTGAACTGAATCGTATATCCTGATGTCATCACCATTATTCATTGCAAGTCTTTATTTTAACAGTGGTCTGATATTCTGCCACCCATTCCACTCCATAAGCGGAAAACCGACAATGACACTGGGGCTACCTTTATGAATTTGCCATCCGTATGCATATGTAAGTTCTGGCAAAAAATTATCAAACATCACCAGTGAGTTCACTTTGGTTCCACGATGTGTGGCGACTGCTACCAGAGAGAACCAATTTTCACGGGGTTCCTACTGTCGGGTACCTTAAAGAATTTCAGCTGACGCTCCATGAATGCTGCTCATCACAATTAGGCAACATCTACTAGTTGTGCCGCACCACTGATCTCCAGCATAAAAAGCAGCGCAAATTTCGCAAGAGCGCTCAATTCAAGGGCTTACCGCTAAGTAACAGTTTTGTAAATTTAACTCCATTTTTATCTGTGCACTCACGTTTAAACTGACAAATGACGTTAACACCCCTACAGGGGTCATGTGACACAGACCTTGCGAAAAGGTTTCCGTGTCATCTAATTGACATTCATCCTTTCTGATCAATCTTCGTACCGTATGAGTATGGTATTTACCTCTTTATTCTTCTTCCCCGTAGTTGGATCTTTGAATAAGCATGGGAAACGTGATAGCATGAGTCACTTACAACTAATTTTTAGTTGTTTACCCAGCAGTTTACTTGCGTTCCATGGTTGTCCCATACACAGGTCACTTGTGACCGAAATAGACCGATATTGGAACAATCGATGTCTGAAAAAAGCCAGTTTCTACATCAAATTGGAGCAAAGGCATCTGTTAGGCTCCTGGCAAGCACGTTCTACTGAAACAGATTTTTATTCATCGTTCGTGAGTAATCCTCAGTGTCCCAGAAATTTCTAACCAATAATCTAACAATAACCTGAGAATCCTACGACCCGTGTCAGCTCTACTCCACTACGCAGTGACGACATCGGCTTGATTGGGACGATAAACTTTCAGCCAATCCGTCAAACTCAGCGACCGGTTAAGGTATTAAACACGAAAGGAAACTTACTTGGGGTAACCAACCAGAACAGTGGGTATCGTTTCGCAGCTGTAGAGAGCTCTTGCATGTTTTCACCTGCAGTATGGCGTTGAAGGTAACTAGGCGTCCATTGTCATACTAAAATGATTACAGTTTCACATCTTCTCACATTTGAACAAACCTGAGTTGAGACATTTTCCACCCTTGCCACGTTATATACTATGCTGATGGATAACCCCGACTCCTTCGTTTCAGTCGAAGGCGGATCATTTCCTTTGTCCATTTGCCAGCTTTGAGAATGCAGCAGTTGTTTGACGGTGGAATCAGATTGGTTAAGCACCTTTCGGCAGTTTTTAGGAATCAAGTGTGTTGATAGTTTGCCATCAAAATCCACATAAATATCGACCAACGTGCATTCGACGTAATGCTGAAAATCGGTTCGGCAGATAAAGGTAAATTTACCCGGTTTCAAACAAGCTGACATACCCTATCTAACATGAAAGTGCCGTTTGGCTTTACGAAAGCATGCATATACTACTAGAATGAAAGCACCAGGTGTTTGCATACAGTGAATCATACTACGAAAGGAACATATTCTAATCGCATGGTGATTGTCCGCTACTATAATATTTTGTTTCTCACCACGGTTTAGGCGTATTCAGTCTCCACTAGCGCACCTGGTGTCTCATTAATATAGGGTTAAAAAATGCAAAGGCAGCAGAACATTTAGTCAATGAAAATGCTATGCAGATATGAGTGCTTCTCAGGTTCAGCAAAGAGCTTCCACGAAACAAAGTTGCGTTGCAAAGGTACCTTTTTGTATTTCCCAACAACAAAAAAGGCAGAAATGCATGGTGCTGCTGTTCAAGTGAATTTCAGAGATCAGCTACCTTACAATGAATCGTAAAACAGACATATTAACCGCTGTCTTTTTGCTACTGTTCTGTACGCAGTGACGTACTTACATTAGGTATTTCAGCAAACTTATTTCCACGGTCCGCAAACTAATAGTAGAACTTTATTTAAAAGAAAAGCCACTTACTTGATGACATTGCTGTAGTATGTACCCGATGCTTTTATTCATGAGACAGAATAAAACGGGCCTCCCAAATAACTGAATTCATGGACAAACCTACAGTGTTGATCCAAAAACATATGAGGGGACGTCCTTTAGGAGAATTCCACTAAATGCATATGGTTAGTGAGGAGAAGGCGATTCTATATTTATTTGCAGCGTAGGAAATAGAATGCTTCCAGGAGCTACACAAGCTGTTGGATTTGTTAGAAAGTTATTTGCTATGTATGCGGCAACTTCTAATACAATAATAAGGACAGGGTTTGTTTCGAAAGTGAGGTAATTAACCCCTTCCAACCTCAAAGCACTACCAATGTCGTCTCGACTGGTGATGAAACGTTTGCAACCAAATTTCCCAGTTCAGTGAGCAAACACCGCAACAAAGAGCAGCAGACTAGAGCGTAGTGTGAAGAGAGTACCACTGGTTTATTCAACTTGATTAGGCAAACACGAGAAACACCTAATAAACGCAACAGGCACTTGTGATTTTTATCCACAGATTTCCTAAAGGTTCTTGACTTGGCAAACGGATCACCATTTTTTATTCTTCTTCGGAATTTGGGCCTTCTAGACATAACCACCAGCTTTGTAAATTCTTTTCACTCCGTGAAGAAGCTTTAGATCTAGCTTGTCAAGTAACTCACAACTTTGAACGGTGCCACCAAAATAGCACCACACATACTCAGCTTATATTTAGTTGCATTTGGCATGGAAATGTTTCGAAATTGAAAGGAATCGCCTGCATGGCTATCCGTTCCTTTCAAGCCAACCGAATGCTACATGGTTCTAGTGCATCACCGTCGCTAATACCTGACGACTGTATTGTGGCGTGTTATTTTAAGAAGTAAACGTAGCTGCTAGAGGTCCAGTTTGGGATTCAGCACAAGCAGTTATACAAACACCGTTTGTTCAGAAATCCAATGAGAAGACCAAAATTTATCTAACTTATTGACAAATGCTGGTGGCATAGCGTTTTGCCCAGACTCTTTTATCCCATTAGCAGTAATCACTGACCAAACAACTGAAAAAAATATGAACCCGCAAATGGCCACCATCGAGTTTGGAAAAAATCACTATGGTGCACCTTAAAAAGAGAAGACTCATTTATGGCACCACCGTGTTATAAGACAGAGAATCAGCATTATAACTAAATGCTCGACTGGCTTCATTTTTGTCGTCCGCAGTAGATTATGTATATCCATTACTGAGACTGGATTCCAAATACCCTGGTTAAATAAGAGGCAAATATCTTGGGAATCGAAAGTATCTTGAATCACGGCACCAGTGACACCCAATTAAGTGCTTTGAACATCCACAAACAGCTGCTATATGGGTTGTTGCGAGGCCACAAAAAACTCGAATTGCCGTACAGTGAAAGGTTACTAGTGAGCTTAAAAATACTCATGTCACTTTTCCATCCAGCCCATATATTTTCAGCGGCTACTGGTCAAAAGCTGTAGGCATATGCGTGGTGCGTACCTAGGCTGTGTCTTGATAATAAAAATAAATAAATAAATCATACAGCTGCATCAACCTCTCGTTGCCTAGCTGCAGCACTATCCGAAGAGAGCACAAGGGCTAAGATGCTGCCGAGAAGTTGATATGCTAAAGTTGTGTTTGAATCACAAGACCTCCAGTCGGTTAATTTGTGTCCTAAATACTGAGCTATCTCAAAGTTGGTACTGAATCACAAATGATCCATCCCTAACAAGCTGACATTAAGTGTCCCAAAGTCAGTCAATTTATGGAGTCGCCTAACCTGTTGATGTACGTGACTCAGAGTAGTTGAACCCGCTGAGTATAGATGGAAGTCAAATTTTCCCTGCTAAAATATAGAAATGCATTAACTAAATAGGGAGATATGGTAAAAGAATGTTTATGGCTGATCAACCGAAATGATTTCCATTGCATTCTGATGGTCTTATATGGATTACTGGTGATGAACGGAAGCCCAGTGCGCAGGAAACATTAGCAGTTTGCTATTGTGGGGTTATTTTTTCTTTTCCCAACAGAGGGTCTTCAGCCTATAGCACGAAATGCTTTTACAGCGTTAAATTTACACAAAAGAATCTAAGTCTCAATTGAGACTGACTAAGGGTTTACCACAAATTTCTATGCAGTTTTACAGGAAACACTTAGTGCCAAGTGGAAACCACCTACTCTTGACGGCACCTGAGCTAGCTGAACATACTCGTTGAAAAGATGTATGCAACTGAATGGATGCTTTATGGATTTTCCGCTACCTCCAATTGAAATCACTCTGAGAAGCAAGGTCTGCTCTTGACGGAACACTACTCATAAGGTTACTGAAAGCTCTATCACAACTTAAGAACGCTATCTTCCTTCCTGTAACTCACTAGGTAAGGCACAGCCCCAGTGTTTACTGGTGGTCTCGGAGTACATGATTTAGTTAGCGTGATCCCAATAACCAATTTCACATTGAGCATACCTTGTTTGTTGGTCAGTGCTCTTTTCAAACAGAATCGAAAAGAGAGCAAAATGTATTAAATATTGCTATATATCATGTTATCTTACATCACTAAATATATCGAACGTTGGATATTTGAATTTACGTTCGTTTGTTTAGCAGATGACGACGGAAGTTGTCTTGATTTTGGGCCTCATCTCAAAAGGAGCCACGTTGAACAGGCCTCACAGAAGGACACTCTCTGGGTTGATGTGGTTGTATGAGGTTTGCATGAGGTTTGTGGTAAGGTGGTGTAGCTCTCCAGTCACTAGTCGGGCACGTGTGCTATGCAGCTTGAATGGAAGAAATGTACGCTTTTCCTACGAGCTTGTGCTGCATGCGTCAAGGTGGGACAGGGATATTCTGCTGTCATAATCTCGGCTAATTATTTTGTGGACTCTGCGCGGCCTCGCCATGTTGTTGCAGTTGGTAGAAAGTGCGTTTCTGGTTTAGCTACCTTAGGGATATGGTGGATTTTGTATCAGTCAACCATGTTAAACATATACTATGCGTAGTAACTGGAATGATTGTGATATTAAATCGAGATTCGCATGAATAGTGCACTTGCATCGTTCTTCAACTGACGAGCTGTCCTTCGTTTTAAAAGGGTCTGCTTTTCAATGAATTCAAGTGTTTCTCCTTCAATGGAAGTAAATATCAGATGGGTGAGGGGCAAGATTTATGTTGCGGAGCATGTTGGTGGTCTGATTATTTAAGACAAAATAGTAAAAAGGGTCTTTAAATGACAAAATAGGAGTGCTGTTGGTGAAAATATTTACAATTCTGGCTATCTAATGAACAATTATTTTGAAAAACGAAGCCGTAATGGATACTCTGCAATACACTAACTAGCAGTCGACCATGAGGTTGCAAAAACTAAAGCCACTATTTTTAGTGAAATGACTATGGCAACCGTAGTAGAGGGAGGTATGACATTCTGTTCACCAAGTGCTCATAGTTCAGAATTAAAATCTGTGAGGAACGTGGACCACAGTTTTGCGGTTTTCAAGATTTAAATATCTGGATACGGCCTATGATCGCAGATTACCGTGATTCTCATTAACTTTTGTGCTTAATGAACTAATCGTCACACACAAGACAGTGTGTTATCTAATCTTCACCGGTTCTATTATTTGAGTTACACATTTTGATGGATAACGGTCGAAATTGTAACCAGCAAATTTTTCGAAAATGCATTTCTTACGTGAATCTTATCAGATACAACCAAAATGCAGAGCTCACTATGCAACGCCTGAAGTTTTCTGTGAACTGCTCGCCAGTTCGCTGCATCAGAATCCAAATGCGTGCTTCTGCGATCATTTTTCGTCAGTCTAAATAGACCTGAAGTTACATTTTCAGGGACAAAACTTTGCTAACAAAGCCAATCTTTCTACCACCGTTTCGGAGACTCGTTACGGCTGACAAATTTTGTCCTACGGGTGCAGATACATTATAAATGATGAAGTGATTTTCCCGAACCTAACTCATCAGCGGACATCTTCTCAAGTGAGTTCTCCAAAGTAAAACATTTTTGGGTGATATTCAACAGGTAAGTTACCCTTCAAAATGGCACAACAATCACAAGTGGTCGCGTGAAAGGCTTGGTCTGGTCTGGTGTTGGCAGTCTCTGTGCTCTTATCCCACTGGTCCCTTGAAGTAAATTTCGCTCAGACGACCGTACGTGAGGCAACACATACAGCAACCTATATTGTAAAATGAGGTGTCAGTTATGACCCCAAAATTGATGCATGATGATTATTTGTGAAGAATTACGTTCAAATTTGGGTAAAGTCCGGAAAGTTATGTCAACAGCGTGCAAGACTATGTTGCCTTACTTGGATTGTTCCCAGTTAATAAAATAAATTTCTACTATAGTCCCAGGATGCTCCGTCGCCAGTATACTGCATAATGACCCGCTAATGGGCTCGAAAATTTTGCAGTAGTACCTACCAAGGGCAGATCATATTACCTCGGGCTGCACAGAATGAGGTTCGTTCTTCTCAATAGTGACACGCTTTTGAATTCGACCGTAAGTCATCGAGATTAAGCTGATAGCAATAGACCGAGCGTGTTACATTTTACTCGAGAATCTGGCTCATTATATTCTAAATCCAATGATAGATACTTACTGAATGACGCCAGAAGTTGCATTCTGGCGTGCTCAAACTGTCATTGCAGTGTGCAGGTCGAAAGCCAATTGTGATGGTTAGACGTTTTCCAGCTGCAAACTAAAGGAGAACAATAATGAATGTGAAATATTGTGTGGACGTACAGATTGTTCAATCCTTCGAATTTCAGGGTCCCCATAGACAAGTTTATCCGTTGAAAAAATATACTGACGTAAACTGCTTAATTCCGAATCATAACGACTATTTCGCACCAACGCCAGATTCAGTGGGATAGCGGGCCCTCCATTGACAATTTTGATTGGCTGTTTGGAAATATGGACGCAACGTACGACTTCCAGTTCGTTAAACCAAAACAACCATGGCTGATTTGTGACCTTGCAGTGGCACTGGTAAAAGTTCTAGAAAAGTGCAGGACAGAGAGACATTAACGGTGAGACTAGCGTTCCAAAACTTGGCAACAAAATAACCCTGATCGAAATTAAGTATACAAACTGAAACATCAAGTGCGCTCAGTTGGAAACCACTATCCGCATTAGATTAGGAATGTAGAAACCATACTCCTGATAGGAATGCCTCAGCTTTTATGGTTGGTTGGCTGTGCAGCTTCACTGGTCGATAGAACGGGCCAGCAGTTTTGGACTGCTCGAACAGTGCACACTCAGCTGTTTCTCAGAACGTGTTAGAACATGCAGTTTGACGCCGCAGTTCATCCGGTAGTGATGATCAGGCAGCAATGCCATGGATCTAATGTTCCACCGCTTTGAACATAGCAAAACAGAACCACGGTTGTCCATACCAATACAGATATTGGAGGCGCGTCAACTTCTCCAACAAGCACATCGTTCAACGAATAGAGAACGCATGGACCGATTTACTTCTGTTTGTGTGATGAGATCAAGCCTACCGAAGCATGTGTCCTGACTTTCCAAAATCAACATGCCTGTGGTGTAGCTGGGTGCAAGATTACACTTTTGTCGACCGAAATTCTTCGAGAACAAATTGATAAAACTTATGTTCTCTGTTACGTTAGTGATGTGACCATTATTATGGCACTGCCATAGAGACAGCGATTATCCTCGTCTACCGATTTTGAGTATTTAACTAGCTGGACATGAATAATTCCTAACACCAGTTCCTTAACGACAACTAGTATTTCAGCTGTAGAATTTTGCATCAAGTGGTTTTGTCTATATACAAAAAGCTAAGTTATCGACTAATTTGAGTTTGACCTACTTAGAAAGAACGGCGTTGAAACAGTCCCTCGTTAATCAAATGTACGCATGACAAACAGCTTGGAGTGAAAGTGAGCTGATAAGTTTGGGATAGAAAAACGGGGTATTTCCATGTGATGCCACTGGTTGAGAAATAAGTAGGCTGTGTGGAGAACCGGAAAGTTTTCGTAAGGTTTTGCTCCCAGAGAAAGGGGTGGAATAGGGGAAAAACCTCACAACAAAGATCAGATCCTCTAAAAATATCGTCTCAATGAAGGCGGTCCCTAGTGGAGATAAAGATGCAGCGTATTTTTATTTGAAAGAAAAAAGGAAGTCACTTAGACGATGGTCGTTCTGCGAAGCAACGAACGCAACTATCCAACTGAGTAGAAATTTTCATAACAGACTTCATTTGCTAGTCTCGTGAATTTTCATTGGATATTCCGAGATAATTTACTGGACCCACTTATGTTACAAATAGTTATTTTCAGATTTTGCCCTGTGAAGCCCCCAGCAATGCTTGGTTAGGAACCTTCCCAACAACGAAATAAGGTAATATATTCAGTAGCACGTAGTTTCCTAAGGTTACGCATCAATACCATCACCAAAAATAGAGTCGCATGAATTATCCTTCCTTTTGAACAACGTATAATCTGTTGGTGGTGTAATGATCCCTGGGAATTTTCAACGAGCATTTCGTCCCGTAAGTAAAACCAAGCTAACGACTGCTCAATCTATTGTCTTGTCATTAGATCTACTGTACATGCGAAACGTTTCCAAGATCAAGCAAAGTTAGTGTGAATTTTAGCTGAATTTTAGCTTAATTATAGCTGAAAGTGCTTTTGAAACGGTGACCTTAAAGAATTAGATCACTACCATGTGCCAGCGATCGTTGAAGACGCTCAGTCTGCTGCTTTCGGCAGAGCTGATTGGTGGTTTTTCCTACAGATTCAGAAAAGCTATTTATCTCAATAACATCAGGGCTCGGGCAGAATGTACTTCCCTTCCTTGATAGTTTTTAACAGAGTGGATTGACAACGACAGAAGAGAAACATTGAGGTTTCTGATCAAGAGAACACGTAGGGGAGAACTTTGTTGCAAGAAACTGACCGGTACTGGATCAACTTTGACAGCTGGTCCGGGCCCAGCCAAAGCGAGGTAGAATACACTTTTCACTGCAGTGTAGTCAGTACACGTTTTTGGGCGGTAGAAAAAATGTCATATGAGTTACTGGCGCAAACAGGGCATCTGTGAGGAAGACAAGTGGTAATTCAATGTAATAAACCTGACGGCACACGTCAGTGCGATAAATACCTCACAAGCCGGCAAAGACGGAGGCAAGCAGTGCAGATACCCGACTGAATTAGAAACTTAAACAGTGCCCTGAAATAGCTCCAAGACCTTGGGTCACATTTTCATTGACAATTGAGGTGAGAACAGACGGTAGAAGGTAAATCTGTTTAGTCCCCCGATTTTATGTCAGTTTAATCAGTTGTAATTAAGTATAGCGACGTGCACGCATAGGAACAAAAAATCTAGTTCACTATGGATTTCCCCGCATTTACCATAAGTTAGGAATGTCACCATCTCTCCTCAGAGAGTACAAACTAAAGCAGCTTCTTGACTTGTCAGCAACCTGATAATTAACCACGCTTCTCCTAGATGATGACAAGAATGCCAATTTCTGGCACTCGTAAATCAAATAAGATGAGGAAGCCGCAGCTTCTTATGGAACACTTATGTGTTGTTTCTATAGATGAAATTACATCAAAACGCATGCACACAAGTAGAGCCGTATGAAATTCTTGAGTAATCTGAGATCTTCTAAATGCTGAACAAGAGAGAACCAAATGTAACGAACGACTGATCTTTTTGTGCTAATATTACAAGGGGTTGCATAAAATGTGGGACTGCTTACCGGCGAATTGGGCGCACGCTGCGTTCCTTTTTCACTCAGCTTTGGTGTAGCAAACAGCTAAGAGTTCAAATAAATATGAAACTAGAAGACAACTTTGGCAGGTACAAAAGCGCAGACTGAAAATCTTTGGACAAAATTACGTCAAAGCCGAAAACAGCCTAACAGTTTCAGGATAGATAAGATGCTTCACGGAAGCACAAACAAATTCTGGTCTATTCTGGTCTATTCCCAGGTACAAATACATCCACCAAAAATCTCGAATGTGTTATGCTTACATGCGGAGAATTTATTTTCAACACGAAAAAACAAGCTTACCTGGGAAGGGGGACAATATGCTCGAAGAGGGTTGGTCGATGAAGTGTTTGCGCACGTCTCCTCTACAGATTTGGAGACCAAATTTGCATAAAACTCAAACTTTTCACTTAAAGCCGAAGAAACGCCTTTGGCCAATTCAAAGAGTCCGCTCCCAATATATCCTCTATAGTAAATATCATCAAGTTTCAAAGAATGCGTCGATCCAATTGTGCGGTTAATCAGATGCAAAAATCGATATAACAACGGATCCACAAAGAAATTGCGGAATTCCACGTCGTTCATATTTCTACGGCGGTCGTCTTGTTTTATACGATCGTAAATGTGACAGTCTTCGATATCCAGTGTTGTTTTCTCTCTTGGGAATGTTCTGATCCAGTATGTCACTCGGCATACTATAACGGACTGTAAGCAGCTCAAGGAATGTAGGAAAATACGAGAGAGAGAAGAGCAGACGACAGAATTAATAATGAAGTATGCATAAAAATATCGAATTTAACTTATAGGCTATAGATGCACAAATATCTCATGCTAGCGCAACCAAATACACAACTGTCCTCCTACAGAAAGTGACTGTTTGTTGCTTTCATGTGGCCATCCTGGTGAGGAAATCAAAGAATTAATGGAACTGGTCACATATTTTATGGGCGGATAATTATCTATACTAATATGATGAAACCAATGATATGAATTTCCAACATTTCAACTGACTCCTTATTTCCCCTCCAAATTGTGATCGATTTTTTTAACTCTGGATCAACAATTCCTATGTGCAAGCCTTTCACAAGAAACCTTCTCTCTGGCCGGTGAGATTGCTACTTCAGCGTCTGACTGTATTCTACCTTCGATCAACTTTCTTTGAGGGCCCGATCATCTTATACCCTGAACACACAGAAATGCTAAGTCTAAGTGCGGAACACGTTAACGATAAAATCAAGTTAGGTCAACAATGTAGAGGTGATATATTCCCCTGAGAGATTCCGGGAAACAGACTTGATTCACGTCCAGCAGCCGCAATTTTCGGTTAATTGATTTTAGTAGTGTTCATTAGCGAAGTTTCTTTTGGACAGTTATTGGTCGCTTCGACTGACTGAAGCTGAAGCAGAGAACCCAAAGGCACGAAGTCCAATCAACTTAGGTTAACAATGAAAACAAGTACCTTTCTCGACACTCAACTTGGATTCCCTCTGAAACGTCTAACGGGCATTAGGAAAGGTATCTTGCAAGGCATACAGACGGTTCGTGGTAGTCACATGTGAGCAGGTAAAGAGCGAACCAAGGTAAAATGGGCTCCACACCACGAGAGTTCAGAACGTACTTTATTCCGCTGCGCGTTTAAACGAAACACTGATAAAGTACATTCAGGTTATGGAAGCAGCCTATATGTGTGGAATGCATCACATCCATTGGACCTAAGAATAGGAGGCACTTATATTCGGTGATGGCAACATTCCCAGTCTGTGGATTATCATGCCCCAACTTGATAAAAACACTCTCAGCACACACGAAGGATTCTTGCTTAACGATACTGAATAATCATCTTTTTCAGCCTCTCCGAGGGTTGAGGTTAACGCGTGATTTTCCAGGTCGACAGTGAGCCGGCACACACCACCCGCTATTCGGTATTTGAAGCAAAAATGATCTTGACAAGGAATTTGACAACTTCGATAAAACTACCTCGGGGGAATGCGGTATTTTCAAAGATCCTTCGGTGTGCGAACTCCAAGAAAGGTAAAGTTTGATCGATATGCGATCCCCAAAGAATTTCTACAAAATAAAATCATCTGTCCTAAGAATAACTGTGTCTTACTTGATGGCTCAAAAACTCTGACAAGTGGATGTGAAAAGTAGCAGCTGGAGAAGAGTGATTATTGAGAATTTTTATCGCTTCATATCCGACTGAGCCGAAATCAACTTCTTTTTGTTTGATCGGGGTTTCCGTTCTACTTTGAAGGTCCAGTGGTCTTGTCTCAATACACCCAGAAATGCGTATTTCATGTGTTTCTTCGTGTGCTGCCATTCTCACCGATACGTTACACGATACAAAGTTCTGCGATAAAGGACAAAATGGGAAAATTTGTCTGTACACTAATTTAAATAACTTATGCTAAGCAAACAAATATTTGCTTGATAATAGTGATTCAAGTGTATTTGTGGACCACCAGTCAGACCATCGTACAGTACATCACACAGTACGTGTCCTTTAAAGTAAAGGTGATAGTCTGTAAAGCAAGCGTTGCCTAAATCCCACAGACAGCAGAGTTGTTTGTCCGTTCACTTATATTATTAACTAGCAAAAGTTTCATTTTTCCACGATTGCTGATCAATCTAGATACCTACATTGGCCGATCAGAAATGGTTTTTAGTATACTTTCAAAAGATTCATCTATTTCAAGCTTGCAAGATTTAGCCAGTCATTTTCGAAACGGCATGATCTTTTGTTTGACAAGTAATGCTGAAATATTTGGTGCCTCGTTAGTTTGTTGGTGATCAGGATCGAATCAGCTCAAGCGTTCTAACAGCTGGGGTTTTGCGATATATTTTGGGCCATTGGTAACAATCACCTTCATACGAAAACGAGCTTTAAACATGCGGCATAAAAGGGACCGGAACTGATAAGATGACCTGGGAAAACTAACGCACAACCGACCAAGATATTTACATGATTTTTTCCTCATGTGGAATGTCTTTTCAAAATAAAAATGAATGAACTTGTAATAATCACAGTTATGAAGGAGAACACGATGAGGTGGCCCGATACGCCTACTCATGTAAAACAGCATGTAACCCTGAGGAGTTTCATTCAGGCAGTAGACGCACTCCGTTATCATCCAAGCATACAGACATCATGTGCAATCTTAGGATTGCCGTGGAAAATTATTCAAAACCTAACCCTATATTTAAATGATTTATTTGGTACGGCAGTCGTCAAATTTGAAAAAACGTGGTTATCAAAACCACAAAAACGACCAGTCTCTCGTGATGTGCTGTTTTTTCAATCCACAGAACCTCTCTCAAAACATCATAAACGAGGGTCTCAGCTCGGTTCTAGGTGAGTCTCTCGCAAAACCGAATTTGTCTGCAAATGAGCGTATTTCGCTAATTTCGTGCAACTGGGGTTCCGGTAGAACATAAGGTTGACGGAAACTCGGGGAATGCGCCTACTTGATGAGCTCCAAGAAGGGCGAAACCGGTCGTTATGAGTAGTGCATTACGTATGTATCGCGTGTATCGCAATACCTCGAAGATAGTAGCAACTAAAACATGAGGCGGCTTGGTGCAGCACATTCAGTTGCCCGGAAACATCACAAATGAGAGATTCAGCTGCGTTCCAGACGAGTCTCTCACAAAACCAAATTTTTTTGCAAATGAGTTTATTGGTCGAAATCTCCCTCAAGACTGTTTTGTTAGAGATTCATTAATCCCAAGGACACTATATAAACGGAACAGAATGTTCAGTTACATAAAAACCGCAGTAGGTGTTTATACAAAATTCGATTAAACGCAAATCTTGTTTGACTTGAATAAAAAGTTAGGCTGAATACTCCGTTCCCAGTCCTCAGGTAGGGCAAGTCTTTTTCATTTAACTAACAGCCCGATGCTGCCAAATTTAAAAAGAAGTAGACAGTTTGAATAATCTTACGTAATTAGTGATCCCTTGTATCAGGAAGTTGGGAAAACGTACACTGACTTCTTTACCAAATTCTCCTAAAATTCTAAAAGTTCGGAGTATCTTCTTTGTTCGCAGGAAGGAAAAGGCGTTTTTGAAATTGTCCGGTGAGTAAAAGTATAAAACTTAAGCTACTGACATAGCATTGACGACTATTGGGTAGAAAACTATCCACCAGTTTTTGCGTTACGTTTCACTAATCATAATATGACGATCAAGGCTCCCTCTAGGCGTTCGTGGACAAAATGATGCTTTATTGAAAGTGTCCCATAGTAAAGGGAAAATCTACAACCAGGCAAAATGTCGAAGGAAGGGAACAAAACAAATTTCGATGGCTTTCAAATTATCTCAAGCAGTCAAGTGTCTCACTCAAATTTTGCTAGGATTAACAAGCTTTTGCGAAATATCTGTTAGGCTGTCCGTAATTAGTAGGAGACTTAAATAGTTTCCAATCGAAAAAATAACTATTAGCATCTAGAGGCACTCATTTATCAGAAAAACTGTCGAAGTGATCCATACCATTCGCCAATTCTCTTCCCCGGAATGGGCTATTTTGAACAGACCATACCAGTGTTCCATACTGTACAAATCCTACAGTTGACCTGAACAAATCACAACTCACCAGCTATTCTGCAACTGGCCAGACTTTCTCCCAGAACTAGAGACAACCTCAAAATGTCGCCATCATATATGCTGTCATCAGGCTGGATTAGGATACAGCCTGTCTTATCCCCTATTAGTGGTTAGTTAAGCAACGGTAAAAGTAAAGATGTTTAGGGACTCACTTGGCTTTGTCCGTTATAATCTTCACTCTTAACAAGGATGTTCACATTCTCCTTCTCCCAGATGGTCGCTTGAAATATTGCCTCAAACGTTACAACCAAAGCTCCGTCTGCCTGAAATCAAAAGGATTGGACAGCGAGGTAGCATCTCTTCATCTCAAATGCTCACCTGTGTCGTGTGGTTTACTACGCCATCCACTGTGACTAGGCCAAAATACTTCGAATTTGGATTCATCTTGTTGAAATCCACCTCCACTTCTTTTAGTATATCGGAGAAAGTGGTTTCATCGGCCATGATATCCAAGTAAGTTGGTGGTAGGTTTAGGTTTGGTGGTGTTGGATCAACAACGCGACAATTGGATACCCGAACATCGTGAAAAGAGTGTAACCATGAAACTGACTGCGCTTGCACGTCACACACCACGGCCGCCTGAAAAGTGCAGGTTATAGCAAGATTGAAAGTTCAATTCTATCCATCATCAGAGGTTCAAAGAACGAAATCTGAGATATACCGCTTATAAATGCCAGAATGTATGAGGAAGAATGAATGTAGAGCGTCCGTTAAGATTTGGCGCTTGGAGGTCATTAGTGCTTCGTCGACCAGAGATGCTTTGTTAAACTATGCGTGCATTTGGAGCATACTTAGGTGTGTATTGTGCAAATAGACACGGGTTGATCATGTTGCTCGTAGTTACTACTCACGAATTACTAATGAATACTAAATGTGATCCAGACGGCAGGCCACAGCTTGACGTTTACTGTTTCTGTACGACATTCGTTTGGAAGATAGCAGGTGCTGGCTTACCTGGAGCGATGTGGTCTGATTCCAGGCCAGATTAGTAGAAAAGTAAAGAACATTTCATCTTTTTTGTTTCATCACATGCAATGTGCCCCAGTAGCCGGGCATCTAGGTTCTAAATTCGATGGCCTGAGTCGGTATCCTATGTTCTGTTAGATCTATTCTACTGCAAGCCTGGTTCGTGCAATTATGTTTGGAGTATCTTTACTCGAACTTTCTTAAAAAGCATGAACGAGGGGCTACTACGTGGCACGGTAAGGAGCAATTGCTGCTCACACTGCGAGGGAGAGGTTGCATGCAATGTGTCATCTCAGCATCCCAGCTGCTTTGTGATGGGTTGACATTTCAGACTGATATTCGCAGTCTGTTCTTCTCTGCCGTTCAACATGCATGCGATCGGCGCACGATTGATGCAGTAGACCTGGTAGCTGGCTGCGTTGACCATTGAATTGCCGAGGAAACGGGAGCAGCACGCTGAGTAAAGTGGTTATATTTACCTCTATAAACACCGCCCGCAACGTGGCTGTTTACTTTACACACAAAACCTCATCTTTTCTCATCCAAAGCCTAAAGACAGAGGAGCTCTTACACAAACACGTTTTCAAGAGTTTTAAGGCATTTGATTTTCGTTGCTTTTATCATCCATCTGACTGGTTTCCTACGGAGTTTTAGAAATACACTGTGCCGTCCCAGGTCTCTGTCTACTGGTCTGTATTGTGTGCTGAGTTCCATAGTTAAAACAAAGCAAAATGGATTTTGCAATAATTATCATCACTTGGGACCGTAGTAAGTCTCGAATTTGGTAATCACTGACAGACGCCAATTCTTTAGGCGTACACGACTGCAGTCGTAAGGTAAACGTGCTAAATTAGGACAACTAGCCACATAGAATAAAGCATTATGAATGCCTCGTTTGTAAAGAAAGCGTCTCCTAGCTGGAGGGACTATCTTTACACAAGGGTAGACACGTGGTTTCAAAATATAAGTGGAATGTATGTGTGGGATCTAAGAACACCAGTCCAGTCCAGACCAGTACCAGTCCTGTTGATTAACTTCATGCAACAATACTGTACAACGTAGGTCTTTCGTAAGAAACGAAATCACATAGTTTGAAGTCTCAAACACTGCAGTCCCCAAGCCTTCAAATTATCAACATTTAACTAAGTTGAAAGCGCAAAATCGCCCTTTTCCAGTTCGACCTTATACAACGAGGGTAAAAGTGGCGTTTATCTTCTCTTAATTTTGACCACAGAGGCATTTAGCTGTAACACCACAATATTCATACTTTATCTGTGCCACTCAACACACCGTAACGGTAAATGTTTCAAAGGAAAAAAGAGGTTTTCACAATCTGGTTGTTTTTCCACTCTCGACCATCAGTACTTAAATCCAACCGTTCGAAATAACACACCGACCTGACGGACTAAAACATGCAGCTCTACAGTGAAAAATGCTATGTAAGGTAGATAAATTAGACCTTACCCCAATATCCTGGAACGAGCATTCAGATTGGCCGAATGAGTTGGTTTTGTTCACTCGATTGCAATCCGTCTTTATTAGGACCATTTCAAATTCGACGGTTGGCGTGCCATCAATCTAGTCGCGAGGAGCAAAGTCGTTCGTTCGTGTCAACAACTAAGATAATACAGTTACCTTGGTCCCACTTCTTTGAATGTGACTCATTTCGTAATAGAAGTCAGAGGTGGTCAAAATCCTGTTTGCCTTGGATACAGCTAATTTTTGCAATTTGGCAAATGCGTCGGAATTCATCTCAGTTTTTTTCATTGGGCGAAAAGTGCCAGAAGTTGCAATCCGACCGGATAAATATTCTTCCCTGCAGTTGTAGATGTTAACATTTGAGATTTCTCCCGCAGACTCTGTAATCACTACTCGACATGAACGAAGCTAGATGAAAGGGAGCAGTGAAAATAGCTAAATTTTTTGTAAGCACTAGGGAAGGGTGATGCGAGAGATCCGAACTTTCAGTCTATACATGAAACTTTCCAAGTATTTCTACAGTAAATAGTCACCTGTGGCATGTTTATTCATCTGATGTCTCCACCGCACATTATCCAGACGGATATCCCATCAGGCAAAAGTAAAATAATGATAGTATGAGGAGATATAGTCACTTTCGATTGAGGGAGAGCTATTCGGTCATCCGTGACCGAACGGTTAAGTGTTCAGACACTGATCAGATTGTGACGGGTTTGAGACCTTCTGAGTTTTGTCGAAAGCGCACTGCTGATGAATATCAACAAGGAAGCAGCAACTTTACAGTGCTTATAGTCTTCTCGTCTATGTACCGGTCACTCACTATATCATGCGCCACAAACAACGTAACAGTTCCTGTCCCACTTGCAACTTTAACGGACAACACGTACACTACAACTTCCCACTCATTTTGTTTACGCAGTTACCAGGTGCTTCACGTGCCATGCATAGGACCTTTAATCAAATCAGGTCAAGTTGTATGTTCTTGTAACTAACTTACAAGAATGGACACCCCTCTATTCACAGTGCACACAGTACAAAGGCATGCAACTCGGCTCAACACACATGCGAGGAAGTCAACCGAGCTCCACAAGTCTCCACGGACAACCAAGAAACACGTGTAGCAGATATACTGCGGAGGACACACGTCACACGTCCCACTCATGAACTCCCAAAACTGCTGTCCTCAAACGATAAGTCACTTTTTTTGCTTATTCCACTTTTTATCAAGGTGAATCATTCTAGCAACAGTCATTTGGCACCTTCTGATAATCAACTTAATCACGTTTACATCAGAGCACTAACAGCTTCCCAACCAGGACGAAATCTCGATTGAATGTAAAATAACTTGTTCCGACAACAAATAAGATTCATCTCTACATTCACCTCTGCATTCTTAGCACTAAGAATTGTGTGATTCTAACGAACCAATGTCTCCCAAGCTTAGCTGGAATATGAAGCTACCAAAAGATCAACGAAACTGAGAGTTTCCGACCATCATAAAAGATGGCTTTGAACACGACTATCGTCAGTTTTGTAACCCGGCTAAAAAAACTCGGGCACCTGCTCAGTATTGCCCCATCATTTAATCCGCATTTCTAACAAAAAGTACACTTATTATACATCCAACTAAGTGTCATGGTAAAGCCACTCGGAAGTCCAACAGCATTCTTTATCTGAAATTTTCGTGTTTTGCCCATCTTGAAAGACGAAATTCCGTCACGAAAATCGCGGAAATACGAGACTGCTAAACCGGTTAGTTGGAATCAAAGTATCGTGTTCTGTAGATAAATTAAGACATATGTAGAGTAGAGACTAATTTCCAAAAGGATCATCCCCAAGCGCTTACGACTGCATATTATACTGCGTAAAAAACGACAAGCAAACAGAGGTCGGAAGGTTTGCGGATTTTATATGACTGTAGCTGGTGTGTAGTCACCAAAAACAGTCTACTTATCACAATGACTGAATATGCATAAGTCACACTGTTGACCCGAAGTTAACTTTCCGAATTATTTACCGCTGCATTCTAAAAAGTTTGGATGACGAGTCTTTGCAACATCTGACGATATCGCAATTCGCCTGCACCGTCTAACTTTTCGCAAACAAAATCCTTTCATCCAGAAGCTCAGACCCTCCTGGCCAAGCACAGAAGACTGTTTACCGGCCGCATAGAGAGCACGCAGACCACCGATTGACAAGAAGTAAACCAGACGTTTTGACAAGTAGACTTCTAGTGAATAGACTTTCCTAACATTGTTTTGTTTTCCTTTTTAACGCTGTATAATATGCAGTTGTTAGCGTTTGAAAACGATACTATCAGGGAGACATCCTTATCCCTCACCTCTCTTTTTAAAAGGAAATTTCCAAAAAAAATTAATTGTAGACAAATACACTCATTTGCAAATCAATTTGGTTTTCACGGGAGAATCAAGTGAATCTCTAGTTTATGATGTTCTTCAAGTGAATATGCTGCACATGTGCTGCCTCACATTTCAGTTGGTACGATATTCGAGATATCGCAGTATATTCTCATAAAGGGAACTACTCACAAGGTTGCTGAAAACTCTTCGACAGCTCACGACCGGTTTCGTCCTTCTTGGGTGATTTTGTTTTCACAGGAGAGATTCACTTGAGTCTCCCGTAAAAACCAAATGGATTTGCAAATGAGTGTATTTATCGAAATCAGTCCAATTTGGGTCCAATTAGGACATAAGGTTGACGAAAACTTGGGGACTGCGCCTACCTGATGAGCCCCAAGAAGGGCGAAACCGGTTGTGGGCTGTCGAGTTTCTGCAACCTTGTGAGTAATTTCCGTTAACTGTAGGCATTTACACAACCAAGTGTTGGATTTCTGTTCCAGTGCCATACAAGAAATCCTCTCTCCTTTTCACGGGTCACTCAAAAAGCCCAACTTATATCACATACCCGTTCTACCCGTAAACATCTATTTGCCGGAGATTTTACCTGCCTTATTTAATTATCTGTTTTGGCTCATTAACAAGCCTACGTCAACAAATACTTTGGGCGTCATTCTGTTCAGAATTGCATTGAATTAGTTGAGCATTTGGTGTGACACACTTTCTGAAAATCCAAAGCTAGTTTTATAGAACTCAACTGGACATGGCTTACCAAATTTTTGCCGTTATATCGCAAGTTTCTATGTATAATGTGACAACACGAAATGTTAGGTATGCAAGTCATTTTTTAGTAACGCAGGGGCTTCGTTTATTGACTCTTAGTGCTGCCATCCGTAGTGTGATGAGGCTATGCGACTAAAATCATAGCATGCCCGGTGTCTTTCACCATTTCTAACTGATAATTTGAACGGAATAAGTCTTGGTCGATAAGTGAGTGATGACATCAAAAACCAGACTTCCAACTAAAAAATTGGTCGCGGAAAGCATGCTGGGGCCACAAGAATGCAACGTACAAACAAAATACAACATGCCACATTATTGTGGCTTTTAAATCACGTGACCTCAGTCGTCGTATTCAATCCCCAAATCGCCAGATCTTCAGGAGGGGCACTGATTGGACATATCAGTACGCTAATGCTTCTCAGTAAGGGATTTCTCAGTAAGAGCCACCTTGCAAGTGGTATTACTTTTGTCTTCCTCAGTGAAGTTCTTTTCAAAACCGTGATTGGGATTAGGATGTCCACCAGAATGTCATGAAGGATACTTGATAAATACCCTTAATTTCATTCTGATTAAGCCATACATAGTTATACGCGTATAGCATCTCGTCGTTTACCTTTCTAAACTAAGAAGACCAAGAATGAGCGGACGAAAATTCGGCAGAAAGTTTTTGTGAGTTTTCGTTAGCTGAATCCAAGGTCAGCGTGAAACAAAAGCTAGAATACGCACCCATAATATAACTGCTTTAGAGCTGGACAAACAGAGAATCAAAAGACTGTAGTAGAGGTAATTAAAACAAACTCCTGAATTATTCTGCTCAGGTCACGATTCCACCGACTAGGTCTCCAATTCGACAGAAAGAATCATTAAAATGTTTGCTTCTGCCAAACGGCAGAGATTTTACCAGGCTATTAGGGATGAAGTTCGTCAAACTGTAAACTTTGAAGTGATTAAGCTCCTGAAGCGGAGGGGTGTGGAGGCAAGTCATTCATTTGAGACGAAGAAGTTATGTGTCCGAGGAATAAAAACTGAAGACGGAACTGTAATCCACTAGACGAGTCTTTGGGTTAATCATACGGATATGTACACACTGTGAAACTTTCCGAAGAAGGAACACTTCTCACATGCAGAAAAGGAGTTGTCCTTGTTCCACCTATTAGGGATACTTACATTAGGGTTGTCGTATTTCGGTGTATTGAGAATAAGTGTCACAAATTCTTTGTCCGGTGTGGCTGGTGCAGTACCAACAGGCAAATTGTTGTTTAAAATGTTGTTTCTTGTTCTTCCGAATAAGAGGACAAGAAGGTGTTACATCCTAACCTACATCACTTATCCACGGCCAACAATAGACTTCCGCCCTTTCGCGGTAGTCGTCATAAATATGGCGCACTATAATGTGGGTGGCGTTTTCGGTGAAGAGACTGCGCCCAGAATTTTGGCGTTCTTGATTACAGTTAGCTTAAAACTTATTATGGTTGAATAAGGCTGTCTTCCAACAACCGCCGCATGATCCGTGTTTTCAAATCATCATCAAACAGGATGCTGCCTGAATGAATTTCATGTCCAAAACAAATGAAAAAAGCGTCTTGCATGCTGACTGATCTACGTATAAGGTTAACTGCAAAGTATTCCCAAAGTTGCGTGCTTTATTACCTTGTTGACGGGCCATTCAACCTCCATGTTGAGTTCGAACATCACCCTAACGGCTTCCGTTCCCAACGTAGGTGTGATGTGGGCATCCGTCGCGTAGTACCGTGTATAGTTAGGTGCGCTACTGAAGTAGGAATTGTGCGTACGAACCGCGTCTCCAAGGCGACTCTGCCATTTTGGTTCTTTCATTAGTCGCTCTGTGGGGAACTTGTTCCATTGAGTTATTGATTCCGTTGGAAGTCTGACGGAATGCGAGCAGTCAGACAGAGAAACTACAGCCAATTCCGCTGAATCCTCCATAGTATTTTTAACCACCACGTTGCAAATGATATTCTCCTGTGAAGTCAAAAGATACATGCAGTCAAAATTTTAACAGCCACAGTTGTAGATTGTTATTTTTACTTGCATTTTATGACGACTTACAGGTTCACTACTTCGAAATTGAGCCGCAGTCAAAATGTGTTTGTTCTCATTGACAGACAAAAAATCCACCGGTTACTCCGACGTCACACAAGCTCTTACAGCAGAACAAAATGCCTCAATTGCGCGATCGAATCAAATGTGTTCTATGTATGGAAAAAATCGCCTATAATCACCGTACTGCCAAAGCAACCATCAAATCCCTGTTGTAACACACAACGAATGAGTTCATGCACCTCTGGCAGGAACAACCAAGGCGCAATTTCGCCTTATTCCCTGCACTGCTCGTCCCTAAAAACAAAACGTGTGTTAGTTTTAGTTTGACGTGGAATTCCGTCCACAACACTCGCCACTCTATAACACGTTCATCCGTGTTCCGTTTTTCAACTTGCGTGTTTCCGTACAAGCGACCTACAAGCGATGGTTGTAAATGGGTTTCACTTTATTGATTTAGGCGGAAGTAACTTTCATACCAATTTGGTGCCATTCCATGTATTCTCGTGCACTTTGCAGGTTCTGACTATCTGAGAGAGGTTTGGAATGCAACTTTAGTTCTCCACAGCTTGATGTCGCTGTGAGACCGGGAGTTTCGTAGGCTTGTTCAGTGACTGCTGCCCACAGCGTACGGCCTGAACGTAATCTGGACCTACCCATTTCTACCGTCGGTAAAAAGATAACCCTCATGAGGGAACGTCTGATTAAAAATTTCCGTTTAACTAAAGACACTGCGTACAATATGGATGAAACTTCGCTGTCTGTGTCGTTCGAAACAAAAAGTCAAAATCAAGCTACAGCTCAAATGGACCACTCAGTTGCTATCAACCGGCAAGCAACATAAGTCATGTAACTGAAAAATTTAAAAAATGCATTCAGCTGAAAACATGAACTACACAAGCTCATTCTCATAGGTTTATCCAGTGATCCACGTTGTGTGCTATCATCGCCATGAACGATAATACACTTCCAATTCATCACGGTAATTTGCCGCTCGACGTTTTGTGTAATAATAGGGAACTAACCTTACCTTAAAGAGCAGCTCTCTCTATGAGGGAAACTGTTTCGAAGAATTTTCCCAGAAAAGGTCATTTATGGTGGAATATTATACTTTGAGCTCATGAGCCAAAAATGTCAACTTTTGTGTGTGCTGCAATCTCTTGTCTCTGCTTTGACTTTTGTGGCTACATTAACATCGCTGATTTTAGAAATTTTATTGGAGGCACAAATCAGCTCCGATTTTTTTCACCGGTCTAATTTTCAACGGGTTTAAAGGCATATAGGTTTCTTAGCTTTTCTTTTAAATTCAGTGAACAAACGAACTGCTACTTCGATCTTTTTTGTACATAATTGCACACAGGTTGTCTGAATGCTTAAATTTGAAACAACTTCATTTGGCGTTGTTGCGGAATACAAGTTGCTCAGTTGCGCTGCTTGGTTTTTGTTCTGTACGTCAAGCTAGGTAGTTGAATTGCAAATGTTTCATCGCCAATCCAAATGACGTTATCAATGAAACTCTTCCTCTTCTGTCTGTTTTTATAGCTTCTTAACAGTGTCTAAGAAAACTGTAAAGTGTTTGGTTGTTGCCAGGTGGTTTTCATGCCGTTTGGTTGGCCATCTTGGAATCTGAGTTGCTTTGTGATCCAGGTAGCCACCGCGCCTCAGGAGAGCTCAGTGCTGATCGGTGGGATAAGCTGCGGGTTAATGTGTTTTGTCGCGCGTACTCGCGGAGGAGGCAAAGTTGCTGTCGAACGGAGGTCAGTTGGCATGCAAACGTCTCCTATCATCGGGCTGTTCTGAGCATAGAGCGCATGGGGTTATTGATGATTCTGCGGAGCATATGTAGCTCTGGTGCACTGTTTGGTTTTAGGTTTGTACAGTGAGTACGGTAGTTGAATTGCAAGTTTTTCCTCGAGAATCAAAGAAAGCTACCAAAAGAGGATATTATTTAAAGAGCCAATCGAGTGGAAGGAATTCAGACCACAAGGCAAGCGGCAAACGGTCTAAGTACAACAGAGGCACAGGACTGTGGAGCGAACCAACCAAATACGAGGAAAGGGGATTACAACGCAACTCAGATTCCAAGATGGCCAACCAAATGGAATCAAAACCACCTAGCGAACAACCAAACACTTTGCAGTTATCA
The DNA here is from genome assembly GCA_003604175.2 of Clonorchis sinensis. Taxonomy (NCBI): domain Eukaryota; kingdom Metazoa; phylum Platyhelminthes; class Trematoda; order Opisthorchiida; family Opisthorchiidae; genus Clonorchis; species Clonorchis sinensis. The sequence goes on from CM030369.1 coordinate 199,456,898, forward strand.
GACACTGTTCAGAAGCTATAAAAGCACAGACAGAAGAGGAGGAATTTACCCACCCCACTCCGCACTGATTACGCCATTTTGATTGGTGACGATATATTTGCAATCCACCTGTCTAGCTCAATGTACAAACTAACAAGGAACTTCCGTAGTCGTCAATATTGCAACTGATTTCTGTGGGCAGACTGACAGGGCATTATATCACCAAGCAGTTGCAATAGAGCAACTTTCCCGCATTTAAATGATTAAACGGACATGAAACTTGTGTGAAAAGGTTTATTCACATACTCGTCTGTTTGAGAAGAAACGAAGCTAGTTCATGGGCTAGATTTTGGACAATATGATAAAGTCGTCTTTACAATTGGGAATGACCATCTGCACAAACTATGGATTTTTGCTATCGGTATGACAGATGATGTAGGGCAGTAATAACTTGAATCGCGCAAACGATTGCTAAGCTGTACTCAGTAACATGGAGCACACTGAACTCAAAGCCCACTGACAGCAGTTACCTCAATGTGGTATAATGTCTGTAGTGTGAAAAACAGATCACTCAAAAAACAGGGTGTATGACTGCCATCACACATAGGTCAAAAATCCGTGATCTGGTCTATGAATATATATATATATATATATCAACCCAGGCTCCGGTGATGTTGCAAGGGATTAAAATCTCAACGGTTTATTAGTGTAGTAGTGTATTATTAAGATGGTGTTGCGAAATCTGCATTTCAGCACAAAATTGCCATATGATTTGGCTCAGTAAATTGACTTCGTATGTCAGCTTCTCTCCGAATCCCCCAGGTATAATGCAAATCAGGATAGTGAACAAGGTTGCTTTCGTGCACTTGTAAATTTCAGTAAAAACACTTTAGCTTGCCAGCTTATTTAGTCTCCCAGCTAACGGGCTAAATTTGTAAGTACACAGTAAGCTTGCAACTGCTAATTTGTGTGCTTATAAAAAAAATCGCCTTTGGCTGACCTTTACAATCTAATGAGAACATTGTCTGCATCCCAAATGCAGGTCCTCTCTCAGCTCCCTGTCTCCTCATTATGCTAACCTAAAACCACCACGAAATTGTGCAGTTTCATAGACAAAATTGCTAACCAAATGGTCTTCATAGGGGCCCTTTTGGAGTTTGAAAAACTATAATATACTCTATCGCCCTAGTGTGGCCGAAGAAACACTGGTCTCTAATAATGACCCGAATGCATGTCACTATTTCCTTGACACTTAGCAGGGCCATAATGTACCCAGTAGAAATCATTGGGATACAGCACTTCGGTGAACTGTCTTTCTCGTTCACCACGGACTTTAATGCACAGAATGGGTTGGGGAAATGTCAATGCTCACCGCACCCGGATCACAAGTGTAGTACATCGATTCCGACAGACAAGCGAACAGTTTGAATTTCACGGTCAGCTCCAGTAGTGTTGTATCCATTCCGTTTTCACTGACAGATCTCTTGGTCCCACGATGAACTTCATGTGCAGTATACGGGGTTTCAAGCGGATTCACATCACTGAACTGTTCAGTGATCAGTTCCAACATCCGTGCAAACCACGGTTCCGATTTTTCCTCCTCCGAGAGTGGCTTAGCCATGGCTGACGACCATAGTTGATCTTTTTGACAGTTATCTATTGTAACACTCTGTTCTTTAACGAAGAGGGACATATTGCACCAAACGTTCTGAAATAATTGCACGGATACGGGTCACAGCTATGAAAGATAACGTATCAACCGGAACAATGAACAAGTAAATATCTGTCATATTAGGCGCAATATATGTTACAACATTAGAGCGGTCTTATTTACTGAGTATAAGCGTTAATAACACCACGCACTAAAGATGGAAGTAGAATTATCATACACAGTGTATCAATTCAGTAACATATGAAACTTCATGACACTCAGTCTAAACTTGGGTGCTGTCGTTTTGTAGCAGTTTGCTCAAAAAACAAAACTCATCAAGGGAGAGCAGTTGAAAAGAAGAGGCAACTCGCCTATTCCTTCCTCCATGACCTATGCTGTAGCTGACTGGGGTCAGTGCTTTTACTATCCACGAAAAACATCTCCTCCGGAAGAGATTCACCTTGGTAGGACGAATGTACCATGATGGATGCCTTCCCGAAATCACAACTCAAAACGACTTACAAGTAACCATAAACTGCCTGGATGTCCAAAAACCACACAACTCAATGCTAAAGGTAATAGGATCTATCGAAAATGTCTATCGGCCTGAGGGCTATCGTTCAGATAATAGAAAACAAATCAGTGCTCTAACACTTGCTTTCGCTAGAGTGAGGCTGTCGTATTGTACATGGCGTTTTCCGGCTTAAACATTGCGTTATGAATAGATGGCGTGTTCGCAGTTTCATCAAGCAGCTGCAGCCGAATACAATAAGTAACATGTGCTCATTCCCATACTGTTTGGTTGTCGACGTCATCCGGCTCTCGTCTGATTCTAATGTGGCCCTTATGCTGACAGCACCATTTAACCATGTGGAGCTGACTCCACAGCTCTGGTGTTCATTGTATCTAATTACAGTCTATTCTTTGTCCGTTTCTTGCATGGCTATCGATGCACAGAACAAATACAAGCGTGCAAGTTGCACTTCAAGTCTTAAATGCTCCGCTTGACACAATGTGTTAAAATAACTGAAAGTAATCAGAGAATCACTGGAAAAGGGACCGTACCTAATAAAAACGGTCACGCTACATCTCGAAACAGTGAAAGCATTTCGTTCACTTCACAGCTTCACAAGACTAGCAAAGTGGCCTCCGTTTTTTTTGGGAGCATACTTGCGAACTTGTTGACGTCACGTGTTGTAAAGATGTAGAGCTCCGTCGCCACTGTTTTTTCCCACAACAGTTAAACAACCTGAAATTCTGTAGCATTAGCATTGATTGATGGCTGCCTCAGATCAGTCAGAGTTGGACGATCAGACTGGGTTTTAGCAATGTGTTAATAACTGACCACCCGTCGCTGCCACACTACTGGCTTGCAGGTCACTCAAGCGGTCGTCTTGTCCAACTCACAGTTACTGGAAATGAAAAGCTCAGCCATTCCGGCATAGGGGGCACTTTCAAGCAAAGCCAATGACTCAGCCAAACCAAATAGATCTGCCAAAAAATGAAACTTGTGGCAGCGTTATACTAATAGCTCAATGGGTATTTCGGTGCCAAGATGACCACAAAAAGGTAATCTAGTGTTTGCCGAACAGAAAACGTCTGACAGTGTTTTGAATACGCTGATACAATGCCCCACCTTTTGAATGTCTTTCTGAGAATCCTGTTCAACTTTCAACAAAAATATCTTGATGAGCATCTATGGGGATAATCTTTAGGTGAATTTTCCATTACATCATTTCTACTGACCAGCTGCAGCATGAAACTCTGGAATGTCAGAATAATTGAATACCAACTAATCAAAGATATCTTGTGTAATTCGAAAAGTTCACAAAGATGGTCAGAGAGTTTAGGGCGGTCAGCAGTTCAGTTAGCAAAGAGAAACACAAAGAGAAATACAAACATCAACAGCAAACAACCCGGAGTTTAGAAACCGTCATATAAATTCCCAGTCGATGTGATTTGTTGTCATAGCCAAAACAAATGTATGAAGTTTCAGAGTGGCGGCCGAATGTTCCCTTCAGTTCACAACTGTTTCAACCAACAATGTAGGTTCACAACCCTAACAGTAATATGTGTACCGGAAAATGCACAGTATCTGAACAGCGTTTTTGACAGATATTGTACCGGCATGTCAAGATAAGTGTTAAGGTATGTAAGTCCGCATTAGTTGAACAAGTGAGCCCACTTTATGTTCTTGATTAAAAACCTCCATTGCCTTTGACTGACACATGTTGACAAGTTTAAATTACCAACCGAACGAGTGAAGCAGTGAAAAGTCTGCACTGATTACTTGGTTGGACTAGGTGAATCTGGTTGTTGGAACTGAATACAGTTTAGTACAGATCTTGTCCTCGTGTTCTTGTATCTTCATCCCGTCTAGCCTAAACTTGGGGCTATTCCAAATAAAACTAACAATCACAGAATCACAAACACCGATTGCGTTGATTAGTAAAATTACAAGTATCACCCAGCTACTGTAGGCGCTGTATGTTTGTCCCCCATCTGAGTGCAACAACCTGATTATCGTTTATCTCATAGGAAACGTACTCAAGAAGCTCTAGGCATGGAAATTTTACCTTTCGTTTGAAATTTCATGATCTAGAAATGACACCATATAATTGGCTGTACTGCCTTGTCTTGCACACGACGAAATGGTGAACGTCATTTGAGACGTATCATTTTCACTTAAACATAAAATGAACCATTTTTCAAATCACGTGCCATCTTCACTGACGCTACCAGGTTCTACCTTGTCTTCCTTTTTATCCCCGCTTATCCATCTTTGTTTCGCTGTCCAGTGTTCGGATTTACCGGTTGTAGTAGTGAAAAAACTGTGCCTGATGTGCGAGTCTTGACTGTGCTAGCGCTTACCGCGCCTTGAAGAGCATTCAGCATTGTTTGTCCTTTCTTCGGTTGTCAGACTTTACACGCATGTTTCCATACCAAAATTCTTACATACGTTGGGATTCATCTTATCTGACTGGAACTGTTGGTGGCATGACTTCGAATGAGACATTCCTCTCTTTTATCTCATATTCTCCTGTAACCCTTTCGCATTCATCGCTTGCATTCACTTTTTATGTCTGTGACCATGCCCTTCAAAAATAAACGATAACAGCTGGAATCGGGATTGAACAAACTCCTGGAGTAGCCTCAGGAACTGTTTCTCCATTTCAGCGTTCTGTATTGTTAATATTGTTCATTTTCAGTAGTAGTATTCAGTAACTATAGACGGGTATTATCAGGGCCTTTAGAAAAACCCCAGATGGCCCCGCCGACTTGGAGTTCGTTGACTAGTCCATTGCTCACCCAGAGTGGACTGGAAAGTGCATAACAAAACCTTACAGTGAGATGGATAAACACATTTACCTTCACCCAGTGAGTGAATCATCCTTTGCTGTATTCTGCTTTTTTTTGTAAAACTATTCAAATGCGTTTCGAGTTGCGACTAAATTTTAGGTCAGTAAATAATGACGTTTATTTGAGCTTTCATCCCAGAGTTCATTTGGTTATTCTACTCTGCCTAAAGTCACTTCAGTGTCTAGAACGCTTTCCAGGTTCAAATTGTTAGTTGCTCACAGTAAGGCATACAATAATTCCATTCCCCTCCATAAGCCACGGTTTCATCCTGATAACAGTTTGTTGGTGGACCGTCTTTGTCTTGACGCACCTTGAACAACCTAATTATTTTGGCTTGAATATACTGCACCACCATATCCTAACCAGTAAAATAAAATCAGGCAATGGTAGGAGGAACATTGAACAATGTTCAGCTGTGAAATTTTTGGTGACCTAATGGATTCACTGGTGTTTTTCAGTTCACGTAATATAGTAGGTCTTACACAAAAAAATTTTCAGGCAAAAATAGCACCATCCATAGCCAGTATGACCAATGTGAGGACAAATAGCGTTCATGAAATATCAGATGTCGTGGTGCACAAGATTTTGTAGTTAGTAGTTCTGGAAGAAGACAAATTAATTCCGCTTTGATCATTTCGGTAACCCCAAATTTCTGCGCCCTTTTGTGGCTTACAAGATGATTCATTTGATCAGTCTGTGTATCGTCCAGGTTTCAACATTGCCATCAAACCTGACAACAGGAATTCCAGGAATCCTAAACGTTCACAGGACTGTCATCCAGAAAATTGGCTAGTTTCATAGTGAACAAGTGAATGAATTGCATATGTCATAATGACAACCCACTGTTTACATTTAAAACAAGGGCGGAATTTAGCGGTTAGTTGCAGAGTTTTTGGATTATCGGAGGAAGCGCTCCACCGCAGAACAGATCATCATTAGTGCCTTCAGGACTCACACCATGATTAGTTTCAGTAAAGTAGAGCACTGATGAAACTCACATAAATGTCCCAGTCTATAGGTCATCTACGCAAATTGGGATTTTTCAGTATCGTTCGCATGCGTTGATGGTTTGCCTCCAGATTCAAGTAATTGTGTTTTCGAAAATTTTTCAGGCAAACAAAAAGAGTGATAAGTGAATTGCCCCGTGAACGGGAACGGATAATGTACATTCTCACAGACAAAATGAATTTCCTCACTTCCACGGTGGAGCTTCCGAGTTCGTCCCAAAGACTCACTCTGTTTCTAGATCCATGATGGTGAAGGCGCTGGAAAAGATTGAGGAACACTAACGTTAAACAGGTCTAAAACAATTTCCTACTCATCATTCATTCTACAACACTTACTCAAGAATGTTCACTTTACCCTATTGGAAGTCACTAAGATGGACGGCTTAGTTAATTGCCTTTACACGCCTCAGGAATTTTTATGACTTAGTTTTTTGACTTAGGTTATTCACATTTGAACTGAACTCTAGACTTGTTTGGTTCTTCCCAGTCTTTACTACCTTAAAATGCCTAAAAGCCCTGTCGATCAACGAGGTCCTATACATCAACTATCACAGTGTGCAAGGAGCTGCTGGGGTAGTTTAATTTGTGGTCTCACTCGTGTACTGTTTTATTTGCCTGCAACTGTCAGTCCATTTAAGCGGGTTGTGAAGTTATTCTTGCATATAACCTGACTGAAGTTCGATCGGAGATATAAGACCAACTTTTTTATGAGTGCCCACATTACTGCGCCTTGATCTTAAACTGCCTGTACCTAATAAGGTCGGTTTCCTCGATCAACTATGCGAAGATACTATAAAAGTCGTCTACCATTCCCCAAACCTAAAATTCAGCATGGACATAGTGAAAAAACACCGAAAATTGTGGGCTACAGGGCACATCAGAAATTTTATAAGTGGCCACCTATCCTTTTAACGTCTACCCGTTTGGATCTGAATAAATCTAGACCGTAGTCAGCCCAAGCCGTTCATCTGAGGGCTACCATCACCGGATACATTTGAATAAAGCAATCAACAGTCAGCCCAAGCCGTTCATCTGAGGGCTAGCCATCATCGGATACATTTGAATAAAGCAATCAATATGCCGTCCTAGTTTCACGCAAATACACAGCTTCCTGCTTACGACAGATTTACTCAAGAATGCTCATTGCAAAAAGAGTGGACGAGAAGGGACAACCGCAGTGCATAGTACGAATACTCCAAATTTCCGAATAATTCTAAACAATGACTATAGAATGAACTATTAGTTCTATTTTTTAAGTTGATGAGCTATTGCAAACCTAGTAGAAAAACTACGTCAGTGATGAGTCAGCCAATTAATCACTATCGTTAACCGGGTTAATGATCCGTGAACTGATTACTGAATAAAAGCAAGTAGTCATATATAGGGGGAAACTAAAAATTCACTTGAACTGCATACCAAATACTTTCACTATGCCTGAAATAGCGTGGCCGTGAGTAAAGTGTGGGAGACCCGAAGCAAGGATTATTGCGTGACTCCAATGATGACTGACCTACAGTATTCCACAGAATCTTATGCTGAATCGAAGCACTTGACAAAATCTCGACGACAGGGCTGATTGGAGAGCTGAGAAGTTTCTGAATAAAATCGGTCTAATTCTTAATTAATTCAACTGTAATGACCTGTCTCGACTTTCTTGTCTAGTAAAATCACAGAGTACACTGACTGCTGGCTAGAACAATACTACGTGGACATTTGGGATCATTCTAGTGCCTGGGGTGTCGTTGTATTCATCTTTCTACTTTAAGTGCTTTAAACCGTAAGAACAGCAACCCTGACAGTCTGATCGTGTGTAGATGTTAGACTGAGGGACTTTGTCCGGCTTTCAGCTCTGCCCTCTTGTGTCCAGTCATCCATCGTTTAGTTTATCATTCGAAAAGGCTAACGTGACGTTTTTGTTGAAGTTATCTTCCCTGTCAGTCGCACACCAAAATTTCTACGACGGTTGTTCCCAGCGAGTTTTGTTCCGAGCTCTTACGTCACTCACCCTCAGGCAGTCATCGTCACCTCCCTATACAGGAACACTGAAAAATGCTACATAGGAGAAATTATGGGAGATAGACTGAGCAACAATGCTATCATTGCAGAGATTTTTGTTATATAGTCCAGGTGGATAATAAACTATAGAAAACCAAGACAGTTTATTTTAGTCGGAGGATGCCACTAAGTTGGGAAATTGCAGAGCATTCCGCTTTATCGAATAAATTATAAAGTTGTTGTTACTACCTATGTATTAAAAACCAATCTCTTGCAACATTTCATTCAACGTTTTTCATATACACAAAACTAAGTGAAAGGGTTTTTGTCTTGTGGCCCTTATCCTCAATGGGAATAGATGGAAATCCAAACTGAACGTCCTGATCAATGTTGTCCAGAAAGTCAGATGAAACTAATAAAGCAATGAAAATGAGGTGAAAAGAACACATCGACCGAGACCACGATGCTATCCCCATATGACGCAGACGATGGTCATAGTATGGAATCCAATTCAAGGGCACATGGGCAGTTGGCTACATGCAAAATGTGTGCGTAAGGCTGATGAAACCGTCAGTGCCGAATCCGTTCTCTCTTTTGCGGTCCACGGACATCGTTATTCTCGAAACTGAGGTCGGTTACATACACTGGCGTGACCCATCATCACGGACAGCATAACATCATTGTTCACCAATAATGCTTTACTGCCGCACAAGTCTTGATTAGTTGTATGAAACACGATTGTACGTGGGCTGGAATACTGCTGAAACGCCCAAACCCAGATAGGAGTGTTTTCGATTAAAGCCTTCGGCTCAAAAGTCCGATCGTAAGACAGCCCGTATTTGCTAGGTAATACCACTGCATTAGCAGTTTTAAAGAACAAGCTGCCAGGCATGTTCCAACCCCCAACCTGGGGGGCCAGGAGACTTTGTCTGTCAGACCTCTTACCACTCACCAACCTGGTATGACGCACCCTACCAGTGTCACGCGGATATTCTCCAGTATAGCCCAATGGCTCGCAGAGGCCCACAGAAAGTCAGACCACCGTAAAGTCTAATCCATGATTGACAGGTGAAACACTAACAGAACTTGTAAGGTGGCCTTACTTGCACCAGACTGCAAAACTACGACTGAATGGAAGTAGTATAGATGCCTGACTTGAAGCCCATCTGTCGTTCTGTCAACGGTATTCCATATGTTATACTGTTCTTTAAAGTGGCGGTTTGGTTTCCTTGCCTACAGATATGACATAAAGACGGACAGCAGACAGTAAAGTCTAGGATTCTTGACCGGAGTATTTATTGGTTACAATTTGTGTTTCGGCTTGCAAGCGTCACACATGGCACTGCGCGTAGTCCCACAATGAGTGTGCACAAAAGTGGGAAGCACAGAATTGGACTAGTTGCAACGCTTTATTAGTTTGATTCTTTATGTAACAAAAGTGGAAATTCGCATTACACTATCCATATAAGTGACATGATTGCATCCTTGCCATCAGCAACTTATAAGAATGGACACATGGTAAACAGCAGAATAACCCGCTAAAACACCTTTAAACTAGGAGAGAGGCTTTTTAATATTTCAATAACTGTGTTTCAAAATTTCAAAAATTTAAAAGGAAAAACCCACCCGGGAATAGCTATTTTCACTTTTAACAAGCAGCTTGACCATGAAACGAAGTATTTCATCCGGAGTAATCTACGGATGAGAATGGACAAACAATAGGAAATCTACCAGCTTGCGCATATTGATGAATTCCTTAGGCGACACTTCCAAAACATAATCGTCTTTTTCATGCTCCCTCCTGTAGGCTTCTCGGATCAGTGGAAAAATCCAGTTTTCGTCCTCCGGTGAAAGTGTAATGCTCTCTTCAGTCCTTCTGAAGTGCCACCGTAGTGTCCTCCCCATAAAAGTTGGGTACTCAACCGGAAGGCTCTAAAGAGAGGCGCAATGTAAATGTCGAATTTCAGGTCAAAGCTTTATCAAACGTAGTTAAACTTCTCAAACGAATTATCTTCTTACATATATGGAAGTAGGTGTATTTTTGGCACACCTGGCACTTGAACTTAACTGTCCACAAACATGAATCATTTTAGATAAGTTTTCTGCTCTTCAGCTTTGACTCACCTGAGTAATTGCATCATAGCGCTCACTGGAGACTACCGGTGGGTTCGGCTGAAATAATTTCCAACCGCCTAACAATAAGCAAACACTCCCTAGCATGTCTGGAGCCTGGTGGCATTGTCAGGGAAGCTCCGAACAATTCCCATCGGTGAACCCAGGAAAACTTACGGGATTGGGTATGCCACACACACACACATGCACCGTCCTTATTCTAAAACATTTTGTTCGGAGTCGGTAACTAAGGCGTGCAAATGACCGGGGCTCACATATCCGTAAGGTTCAGCAACAGCGAAGCTTGAATTTGGTGCTTACTTTATCATGTGTATCAACCGTAATAAGCATAGATCAAAATGAATAATGTGAATACAAGTTCAGCATCTTCCAACTACTCATGAGTGATTAAAATAATGGTAGAGGGCTTTATTACACCTTACAAGGTCAGAGATCTGAATCCCCGCAGAGTTTCCAGAAAACCGCAAAATTGATGATGATTCAAAATATAAATGAGAACGTTGTGCACTTTTCCACGGGACAGTTTAACTTGCAGGATGAAACCCGAATGTGAACAACTCAGATCACCTACGAACTTAGAGTAGTAGTCTGATAAACAAGCGCAAATAAAGGAAGGACCCATTAATTCTGGACCGGAAAGCGTGGGTATTGGTAATCTAACCCACTGTTACAAAAGGTTTTAAGAGCTTCAGATCTATATGCAATACATTTTGATAGACCTCAAGAGCTTTTGACAAATAATACTTAATGCTTGTTGCCTCGTAGAGTGTCACCAAGCTATAGCTATATCAAAGTAACCTTCTTTCAGTTGTAATGTGGTTCAGGAAATGTGGTGTCTAGTAAATCTCACGGATGTAGGGCGGAATAAGTGTTTCTGTAGGTGCACCAGGCTGTGCATATTCTGGAGCTTTTGGGGTACACATTCTGGCATATATCTCTTTTGGAAAACTTGGATTACCTGACGAAGTTTCTCATGAATAATTCCCACACTTGAATAAAGCACTACAACGAGTAGGATGTTTGACATGCAACCAGACTGGATGAAGCATTGAAAGTATTTTGCGGATCGATACGAAACCGTATCGGCAAAATCCCACCTAAATCTTGCAGCACCATCAGGAGCGTATATAATTCAACGTCAGAATCCTCCTAGGATAAACAACGAAACCATCAATTCTGTTAAAACTCCTGTAGAGCTCTTCTACTGAAATACAGTGAAAAAATCAAATATCGTGAAATGGTAATTTGACCACTTGAAGTCCGCCAGAAAAGGTGCGTGAAAAATTATATTTTTCTTTTATGGTCGGAAGTAAAATCCTTTAAGGTGAACGACCGAAATATTGTTCGTGCTCCATCAGGACTTTGAGTACCATCAAAAAGCCTTAAGATAGTTGGACGCATGGAAACAAAAGCTGGGTAGAGGAGGGTGACTGCTAATGAAATGATCAAGTTCAAGTTATGCCGGATAACGCTTATGACACCCTCTCGGTCTACTGAACCCACAGTGAACTCCCCTTGACCATATGTACAACCTGCATATCTGAGCGATTCTTATAGCAATCGGTTAAAATAACGATGAGAGATTAAAATTGGTGACACTCAAAAGCGGCCCAGCGAAGGTTATTCACTTCAAACATTCTTCCTCGACAAAAATGGAACAGCCTCTGAAAAGCCACATCACACTACCCATTATTCTGTTCCTGACCATGGAGAATGTCGAATGTACAAATATGTTGCCTCGTCACCAACAAGCCCTTATCGCTCAATCCAGACTTACCTAGCATGCCTTTAGACCGATAAATGTATGTGACAAAGAAAAACAAGAACAACTTTTTCGTCACTTAAAAATGGGACATTATGGGGCGTTGGAAACAACACCACGTCTTTCCACATGATCAAGACCCAAGTTTCGATCATAAACGAGAGAATAGCAAGAGGACAAATATGGCAGAATGTCAGCATTTTAACTTTGCTTCCCCAGCCACCTGCAGGTCAGGTTACGGCTCAAGAATGAAAGAATAAAAGCCGTACAGAAACGCCACAGCACCAGCGCCGTGCGCTTCACCGCCCTTATCAGCAAATGACAAATGGAGCTGCGGCTTTCAATAAGACAACCTTTCCTTCTTTCCCTCAGGGAACTTACCGAAAACAGCCTCTTCTGTCAGGTTCTACCTTATGGAATGGGTTTCACCTGAACAGTGTTCTTTAAAGAACCAAATAAAAGTCGTCTGTTTTGAGTGCATGGATTCATTAGTAAGTGGCTGAGCATACAAATGAGTACACACAAAAGCTGATGGTAGAACGTGGCAATTTGTCCTTCAAACGGAAACTGATAGTGGGGCTGGAGTTGAAACTCAAATACAGATTAGCAGCCATATATGTCGTATCAACAGAGTTTCTAAGCCTTCTGGTGATTAGTTCAGCAACCGATTCACCTTTGAATGGAAGACCTTTGAATGTAGACGGGCATCTTCCCAACATAAGATTGTGTAGGTCTGGGCTTAACGGATTCATTATTACAATTCTAAAGGCCACCTTGTTTTAATCTTTTATTGGTGACCTTATGCACTTAAGAGAAGTTGTAACATAGATAATAACCTTGTGTATGTTTATGTAGATTACCATCCCCAAGGTTCGTGATTTGTTTTCAATGCTGATTGTTTTACAGTATTTGAATGTCACTTCACAAACTTGGTTACGAGGTTTTTCCTAAATAAATAAGCAAAGGTAGACAGCAAGTTCATCAAGCTGAAACTTATTTTACTGAGATTTTCCAACTATAGAAAAGGCGGAAATGGCAATAATCCCCAAAAACTAGGATCCCGGTCCCAAGGAGAGAAATGATCGGAATTCTAAGTGAAGATATAAAGCTGACGTAAAGCGTACAGGCAGGAGAAGGAACGATATGATCCCTCAGCCCAAGTGATTGACACATGAAGTGGACACAAACAAACTTTTAAAATCAGGGAAAAACGTTGTGAATCTAGTAATGAGCTGGGAAAATTTTGACGCACACTTATTATTACATTTCAGTATTTTATGCTAAAGCTATTTTATCGTCCCGTTGGAGATCATCAGTAGTGCGCATCACAGAGAGCTCCTGTGAGATTCGAACCTATGACACACTGCTTCGTTCGGCAAAAACTGATTGACCAGCTGACTGTTTTGTCGACCAGATGAAGCTACATCAAACTTTAACCGCTTAGGTTACGTCAGGTGCCCTGGGAGTGACTGACTACCCAAAGGTGGCACGAACCGTGAATCAAAGAGATTTATGGGAGATCTTGGTTTCCAAACAGATGATTTGGAGTCGATGTTTAGGGTGATTAGTAGCTCGGATTGTTAACCCATTCGATCAGTATGGCTGTTAACCTAAAAACTTTTCGTTTGTTCATTTACTTTGTTTCATGCAGTGGAATAATACAGCTTGAATAGTGTTTAGATACTTCAATGTAATCACCAGGCTTACCGTATTAAAGTCCTTCGCCATTGCTAAAGGAGTAATCGAGTACAGTTCATCTTCACGTGATACAGTAGGCGTCAAGGAACACCCCAGTAATTCCACCCAACTTTCATTTCTTCGGTACGGCCAATCGAATTCAGCCGAGCATGTAAGCAGGGTATTCTAGAAGGGCGATGAGGAACACTCAGAAATTTATGAAATGGGAAACTGTGTGGAGATTAGTCGTGGACTTGTTATAAAGAAACCCTTCATCTGAAACTGGTAAAATTGGTTTCTTGCTAGCATTCAGATGCAGAGATCTGCCAGTTAAAAATGAATTTTACTGATCACAACTCGTAAAACAACCATTAAAGTTTGTCTGCAAGACTCTTTTGAAAGTCTTCATCCGCTCCATTCCGAAACCAATGCAAACCCATGTAGTTTTGTTTTTATGCCCACTGCAAATTCTGCGTCCACGTGCATTTGTTCTTATACGTTTTCTGAGGTTCAAGAAATATGCCTAACCCATTCATATTAGCTGAGCCCCACGGAAACTCTTTCGCCAATTTATAATTTGAATTATTCATTTCTTGCTTTTGTTGACATGAAATAGTTGGTTCCCTTAGTGTGACCCTAAGCAGTCCACCTAATGATCAGAATTCTGTAAAACGTTTTTTACTTCATTCTACCGACTGTTCTGTAACTTATATAAGGGGTGGACATCAACAGGGGGAAATTTTGTTACATTCATATTGTTAATTATTCATGATTCACCTCGCCATTAGTCACACCATAGTCCTTGAGTACTTAGTGAACAGTGTCTATGTGGAGTATTAATGTACCTCAACACCGAAAACCCACGAAGAGAAGCATACATATGCCGGTGAAGATAGGCGTTACAAAGTTTCATTAAGTTTGTTATGAAATCCTTTGTAGAAGTGAATCGGAGCCATTTTACGAAATCACAGGCACTATCTCCGCTGTCGACATTGATAATTATTAGACACCGATAAGCACTACAAAAGCTTGGGTAATCTGTTAAGAGCCCGAGGTCAAAGGAATTCTGCACCAGTAGTTTCTCACTAATCCCTTTTAGGGAGGTGATGTTTTACGGTAGAGTTTCCTGTTTGCACTAAAGACGGTTGCAAAATCTGTCAGGTAGCTCACATAGTAACACGGTCTACCACTTACTTTTGGCAGCTTGTCGTAGCATTCGCTAGAGTTTATGTCCTCTCCTTCCAGACACCCGGTAAGGTTCCATTTGTATTCCAGGATGGCAATCTTCTTCTTGGACGCCTGCTAGTCAACCGTCTTCAGGTGTGGCCAATCACTTACATTTTCCACAACATAAAAGTATTCGGTATAAGGAGCATCAGGAGGCAGCCGACTTTTCTCCTTCAGTTGTTCACCGATGTCTCTGATAACTTCTTGATAAGTCTTGGTGGCCTTGATCAATTTGTCGGGTTGTGTATGGATTTCCCGCACGGATGCGCTACTCTCGAACTCCCCGGCTCGTAAACACTCGGATGTATTGATCACCACATTATGGTTGTCCCAAATTCTTTGCCAGATTAAGAATTCACAACTAACATTAACCTGTTTTAAATGTAAGAATTGATTCTCTTCTATTGTATGGGAGTTAAGATGCAAGAAAACACAGGGAAATACATTTTAAACAATGGGGAGGTTGGTAAAAACTGCACGCTGCCTTAATACCCCGTTGGGTCTGACCTCTTGACGTAGGTAATCAATTTCCCATTGGTCACAAAGTTAATCGGGTTTATGAGGCGAAAAAGATTTGTTAAACGTGTAATAGAAAGAACAACTCTTGTACTGTCAACCCATTTCTTGGGTCAAAACGTCTCTTATTTTGGAGTCCTTGAGGGTGAGTTTTCGCATAACTGCTTTCGTTAGTTTACTATGTTCTACCAACTGATTTTAATTACTACCTCTTCCAACTAGCTTTGTTTCCAAAACTGTTTCTATTAGCGTCATTCGCACACCCAAAATTTGTTGCAGAAATTTAACCTACGACCCATTAAATCACAAGGGTAATTTTCAAAATAGTCACCTTTCAGCGTGCTAAGATTGATCGTAAACATATCGTCAGTTATCCCCACTGCGTTTTTATATATTTTAAGGCGCAACCTTCATAAGCTCATGCAAACATATGGGCGGGAAGTCCGAAATTTTTAAATGCTCCCTTCTTCCATGTAATACCGTCATAAATGTATCATCATCATGAGTTCCAAACCGCTTTTGACTCTGTGTGAAACCTAATTAGGCCTTTCAGAATGCATCCCATATTTTACCGCAAATTAGTCGGTCTAGGATTACTTCAGCGGGGCTGCATCAAACAATACAATATGCTAAAATGTAAGCCATCTTTTTTGGATTTGCAAATTACAAATTTAGAGAAAGAGCATCACACTTAGATAATTTACCATCCAGGAGAATGTTGGTAGATCGGGCAGCATAGGCCATCTTTGATTCATTGGCTGAAATGGGTAGTTAAATTGCAAACGTTTCATCACAACTGAGGCGATATCATCAGTACGCCCTTGTGTATGGAAGTGTAGTGTTGCGTCAGAGGTTGTGCGCAACAACCAGCGATTGACATTTTGCTTCGCATTAAAAATCAAGTCACTGTGGATACGAAAAACCACGGAGAAGATTAAGAACTAGATTGTACCACGCAATTCAACCAAGGATGAGTTTTCAGTAGCTCAATTTGCAGAAAAATCTGTTTATCATCTTAACCATTGTCAGCATTTGTGGAGGAAGTAAAATATAGCAGAGCAAAAAACTCTGAACAGGATTCTTGCTACACTGAAAATAACATGCATTCGTTTCGTGTAGCCTCCCGATGCTTTAGATGAAGGGGTTACGGTGAGTAGATCAAGTAGGAGTACCCGTCTCCCTTAATTCGCTAATTTCAGAGTGAAACAATGAAAATCTTGTGTGCGTCGATGTATCAAAATTACTACTGGACAATGCGGATCATAAACAGAACGTTTTCTGCTTGTTCTTTTGCATAATTTTTCCCCATTTTGCTTACATCAGCCCCTGCTCTCATTCAAAGAATAACAACCAGTATTCATTTGGTTTTAGCTGGACACTCTCTGCAATAATATTCAGATACAAACAAAATGGAAGGATAAATGCAAAGATGGAAATTAAGCCAAATGACAGCACTCAAACAGTCTGTCCATTAGGCGACTAAGAGTTTTCTTCATTTGCAAATAGGGACAGAGAATGGATTATCGCAGAATTTACACAAGATTCTCGTGCTAGGGTCAGTCTTCAAGTGTGTTCTCTCGGGCATACAACTGATCTTGTCCTGGGTCGTTCACTTGCGCAATTTTGAACGACCTTTGAACAATAGTTTATTTCACACATAGGCTTACTATTTTAAGATTGGCAGACTCGAAGAGCCGTGTTTCGTTTCGGCTACCAACCGATTTTCCAATTGTTCATGGTTAGGCTATAAAAAGATCTCGGTTCCCAAAATCAATAAGCAGATGTTTCCCTCAAACTCTGAGCATCATGAATGGTGCGTCGTCTACTCCATCACCATAATCGTACAGTTTGAAGCTAACCCCTGGTCGACAGTCATCCGTCTTCTTTACATGACGTGCCAGATCAATACAGCGTGTTTCTGAAGCACACTAATCGATTATCAAATGTAGTTTTCCACCAACAGTGTTCGTCCTTCAATTTTCACTGATTTCTGGGTATTTTGAAATATTTTTGAGATTTGCGCTAGAAACATTCAGTCAAAAAACGTCCATGCAACCTGCATGTGACCAGGCTCCGTCACAAAGCGACTGGACCTTACCGTGGTGTGACAGTTTGTGTTTGAGCTATACTGGGGGTGTCCGTACGACACTTGCAGAATAACTCATACCAGGTTGGTCAGTGGTTAGAGGTTTGATGAACACAGTCTCCTGGACCTCCAGCTTGTGGACTGGAACATGTGCGGTGACTTGCTCTGTAAAAATTGAAGTGCACTTGCAGTTCCCCCTCCCCCGAACACCACTGCCTTGCGGTCAGTCTTCTTAGCCAAAGTCTTTGGTTGAGGGTCCCTATTGTCAACCTGTCCAGGTGTGCGTCCTCTGCCAGTATCCCAGCCATGTACAACAATGAATTACACACTTAGAAATAATCTCGTGCCCCATAAGTCTTCGTGTGGTAGCATCGGCCGGGTCGGCTTAATTGCTGCATACAGCAGGGCGGATAAGCGAAAACAGGCTACTGCCAAAGCGTTCCTTCTTACTCTTTTATGTAATTTTTCCTCTTCCTCTCCCTATCCCAATTAACAACTCTCTCCTTGTATGGCCTTCAATTAGGACTGATGACTCCGCTTGTCCTACATTGGTTTTGGCAGTAACATCTGCGCGTGACCCGGCACTGATATCCTCAGGAACCTCGAAACTAATACTTTGGTCTCAACGCGCAGTCTGTGTGGCTGCATTTAATGTTCGCACTCTGAAGCAAGCAGGACAACAAACTGCTCTCGCTCTTACACTGGAATCGCTTGATATTTATGTGTGTAAGACAGCGAGGCATCGATGTTAAACACAGCAGTTATGCTGCTGCAGCTGATGATGATGAAGATGATCATGACGATCATGATCATGATCATGATGATGATGATGATGAGGATGATGATGATGATGACGATGATGATGATGATGATGCTGATGATGATGATGATGTTGGTGATGATGATGATGATGTTGATGGTGATGATGATGATGATGTTGGTGATGATGATGATGATGCTGATGATGATGATGATGCTGATGATGATGATGATGGTGATGATGATGATGATGTTGGTGATGATGATGATGATGCTGATGATGATGATGATGTTGATGGTGATGATGATGAGGATGATGATGATGATGATGATGATGGAGTCTAGGTTCATGATCGTGAGGGTTCATAAGGAATTGCAGTATTTATGAAATAACTATCCAGGTCGTCTTTTGACTATTAGTACCACAATACTGGAACATTCACGTAGTGTTGACCTGGCGGCGGTTTCTTATCCAGTGAGAAACCCACCGATTTTAATTCGCATTCGTTATTAACCTGGTGGGCGAGCTTAGCTCAGTTCATCCACCAGATCAACAACAAGCGAATTCAGTCAGTCGGTCGGCATGCCCCACACTATCCATAATAACAACGATGAAACGGTTGTACATTGTTTCGTAGCCTATCAACTTGCGTTACTTCACTCTGGGTGAAACTAGTCCCTTTTCACTTCCCGGCTGTATGCCATCATGCCTCTGACATCTCCTTATATTATGGATGTGTCGCCGCTGAAATGAAACCACCGCTTAACCAGTGCCAATTAACAAAATCCTATGAGATTTGGCTTGAAAGTAATACTAACTGGTGGACTACCTCCCAAAGATGATTCCTTTATGAGCGCAAAACCCGTAAAAGACACCCGAGAAACTCTGTAGTGGACGTCACCGTTAGATATTTCCCCTCAATTGGGGACGGAACATGGCCACATCGCGGCGCCATTCGCATTACTGTTTATATGTGAGTGGTCACTTGATTCACAAACGATTTAGCTCATCCGTATTCACTGAGTTAATCCATCGAAATGCAATCTCCTCTCGTCTCCCCAGCTACAGAATTCTCTGTTCAGAACGCAAGTTTTGTCTTTGAACAGGAAGAGGATGATCAGCACATTAAAATCCTTGATTAATAATAACTTACGACATTGGAATCAGTCCCATTTCCCCGGCAAAAAATATTCTGCCTTCCTCTCCAGAGATAAAAGCAGCAGCTGTCGTTAAAAAATATGGTACGATTCCTTCTGACCATCCTACTTGGTCTGGAAACTGCAAGCAAAACTTCGCATTTCACTGGGATCGTTGTGTTTCATAACATGTTTAGTAGTAAGCGGAAAGTGAGAAATATTAAATTGCTTTCAACTAACAATCAATAGCTAGTCATTTCCACACATTATGTTGTTAGATGAGATATTGCGGATTTTTCGAGTTAAATTGTGCTCAAAATCATAATCACACACTAGAACGTTCGTACATATAAAGCTGTTTTTTTTCAAAGAAAAGGCAGCAGAGGTACTTCACTGTGACACCCTAATGGATCTCAGACATACTCTGTCCTTATCAGGATGTAACGGAGATAATCACTGGTTTTCGTATGAAAAGATCCGTCCTACTGCTTATTCATTTAATTCTAGCTTATTTGGTTGAAATATACACGAAGAAGCTTTTTATTGTGAACAAGATGAAAGTTTTCCATAAACTTCATGTTTTCTTCGAAATTATGTTAGCATCCTAACTATTCTTTATAGTTTCTTGGTGTTCTTGCAGTCGCTTATCACTCTGTGGGACTCGCTGGGAAAGTCAGATTAATTTCACGTTCACTACAGGCTATACACTCAGCGAGCGATTCGACAAAATCCACATCCATTAAACTTACCGAATTTCCTTGCGGTTCACAAGTTGCTTCATAATCTGGGTCCTGTAAAACGGCGTCTTTCATGCAAACAGTTGGGTGCAGTATCAAATCTAGTTCGTAAATCGCCCCCTTATATAACTGTGTAAGTTGAGTGATTATGTTTTTTAACACAATGACCAACCCATTTGCGTCCACTTGAAATCTCACTTTGCGCGTACCAGTTGAACTCATCATTTTGTTCGTTAAATTTCCTTAAAGCTAATCTTGTCAAGTTGACTATTCGGTCACTCTTTAGCGCCTCTTCTGAGAGCTTCAGTGGTTTTCCAGCATATGTCTTGGAAGCAAGTGCACTTGCAATCAACAGAACAAATGCCCATGCTCGCAAGCCAAACATCATTTGTACTCTCATTGGCCTGGCGCTAAGAAACAGATTATATATATATATTATATATATAATCTGTATATATATATATAATCTATATATAGATTATATATATAGTGATGGCGACGCAGATTCCCATTGGCCGCTACCTGACACAGGTATGTAGATAAATCGCTCGCTTTTCGTCAACTGCTCGATGAAAAAGCCGTTACCATCCAACCAATGAATATCTTCGTTACACATAAGCATTCTCGAGGCAGATTGAAAGCCGACAAAATCCAGTTGAAAGAGCCATAAGTAGCATCGATTTCAACCCAGATAACATTGAAGGAACGTTGTTAATCGCCAAAAGTAGACGCTGGTTGAGAATATAATTGCGATTTACTACACCGGGATGCAACCTCCGTCAGTCGAAGACATCCACAATTCGGTCAAGTAACATGAAAGGGAAATGAATTCAAAAATGTTGGTACCATCTGTTGGCCCATGGATCTCATTGCACCCAGTGCAATGCAGCAACGAACGTACAAATCTTCTCCAGAAAAGTGCATCGCGTAGGCATTTTCGTGGTCGTTCACAGTCATTGTCATTTTTCTTTCGGCTCCACACGTTAATCACTAGTTGTTTTGTGATGCAAAACGTTTGGAACAAAGTACACTGTTTTGGGGGCGAGATCACTCAAAAGGGGCGAGATGGCTCAAGTGGTTAGAGCACGAATTTACTGTCAGGAAAGTCCGTGGTTCGAACCCCACCTCTGCCTCTCGACTTCCCCTGTCTAGGCTTCGGCAACCTGGCAGTATCTCAGCCCCCGTGCTTCCCTCGGGCGGCATGGCAGCTAGGCACCAGGTGTTACAGTTGAACGATTTTTTTTCTAAGTAGGCCTAAGATTGGTAAGCTCAGCTGTATTTTGGAATGCAATCTAACTCAGCCATAAATTACCAATTACCAATTGCCAGAAGTGCACTTCAGTTAGACTCATTCCGGCTCATTTCAGTTTATCAAGGGTAATGGAACACTGCTGAGGTCTTGACATAATACTTCTGTATTATGTCTTCAGTTTTTGCCAACATGTGCCATAGAACTTAAGACTACCTGTATAACGTCACGCAAGCCAACTTCTTCAAAGGTCAATTGAAAATGCAGCTAGATTGCGTAATTCGTCAGACTTGCTCCTAAGATTTATTCTTCGGAAGTTAGCACTTGAAGATTCACTCCTCATTCGCTCCATGCCTATTGCCCCAAAGTAAAACAGAAGTATTTGCTATATTAGTTTGTTTTAGCAGCACCAAACCAATAAACATTTTCCATAGAAGAGAACATCAGAAAAGTAGTAGATAAATACATTCACTTTCACATATAATCACTGAGCACAATCTGGAGACATTGGCTTATAATGGCAGTTCAAAAATGGCGATTAACTGGGCCTGAAATTACATATTTTTATTTTAAAAAACTCCCGTCATTTGGCTATAGTTATTTTGTCAGTCCACTTGGAATCTTCCACCATTCTTCAGTCTTGCTTTCGCACATATTTCATCTGAATACAACTATTCCGTCTACTTTTAGGTTGTTCTTCGATAAGTGTTTCTGTGTCAATTTAATAAGCATTCTTAGAACTTGTTACTGATGCCACCTACCGCCCTATTCCTTCGTGATAATTTGTTGAGGAATGAACCCAAGTTCGAATCATCATCATCATCCTCGTTTGAACCCTCCTGCTCGTTCCCTACTGCAAATATGTTGGTTCGTCCCTACCATGGAAAGGGAGGAATAAACTGGATTCCGCTCCTCTCAGAGATTAGAAACGGTGCATAACCTTTGCCGTAGCGAGATCACGAAGAAAGTCTTCCAAATTTTTACCACACGATGAATCTTCAGCCTACTTCGTTTAATCGAATGACCATAGAAGTTTAAAGTAGCGCTAGTGGCCTCACTACTGATGATAAGTCAGCTAATTGTCCTTAACTTTTCACTATCTTCTGGAGGACTTGATGATTGACGATGGGCTTTTACGACTCCATTTCACCCCCGGAATAGATTTTTGTTAAATTATATACACTGCTTGTCGTCTAATCCCCGCCTAGCATGAATGCGCAAGCTGTATCCAAATATTACTATGTACCGGAACTGACAAACACCAGCTGGCTGAATGACCATTTGTTACCAAACCGTGTGAAGACGGCTCAATGATATTAAAAATAACCATCTTTAATATGCTCCACCCTCCAAACTACTGTGAAGCCCGGTGACAAGGTATGAGTTTAGATATCCGTCTCATCTGACAGACTCTCTGAAAATTTGTAGCAAAAATGTAAAGGACTCATGCGACATACTGCATCCACTATGAAGCAACCCGTGTCCTAATTTACGTGCACCCGGCCAGCAGTTCGATTTTGGTTAATTCCAAAACGCCCAAATCCCGTGTAAAATCGTCAAGTCCAAGGTGTCCGGTAGACGTGCCCCCTGTTTGAGTGAACCGAGAAAACGGTGGTTGGTGGGAATAACTCCAGAGATCGAGGTTCTCGGGTGGGGATTTGCGTAGCAACTGACTGAAACTGATTGTGGGATCACTGCTGTATTCTCGATGTGACACTAAACATGTCTGGTATGTCGCAGGAATACTCACAGAAGCCAGGGACACCTTGGTATTTCAAACCCACCACTGTTACTCACGTCACGTGCTGTTCGCAAAAGAGTTTGCAATTCCACGGGTCAGTGGCATCTTTTTTTCGGAATTATACAAAATTTCCTAGCTAAATTATACAAGGTGACCGGTTATAGTGTAACCTGTGTTTATTCTATAAACTCCGGGTGTGGGTAAGTTGAGTCAGTTTGGTGTGTTGCTTATTAATATCAAGTGTGTATAGTGGTCCTGACGTCAAGGAATGTTGATGTAAGCTTCGGGTTTCAATATGAGAATGGCTGAATTCTCTTCCTGCTGGCATTTTACAGTACGTCGTTGACCCGTCCCTAGCATCTGACACCACTCCTAATTATTTTTTTTTCGTCGTTCGCATCCGAATGACTATCACAAATGCGGTGTGCCTCATGGATCCCGGTAGTGCGTTTTGCGAGCAACAAGAACATCGACAAACACTTGCTTGTATTTTCCTGAGTAGTAGTGAGGTTGTCTAAAACCATAGGCAAAGCACTTTGAAAATCATTGTTAGAGGTCATAACATACGGGTACTAAGCAGTAAGAACTTTCTCAAGGATGAGTATCATGGTCCCGTGACAAATGGATCTTTGTAGGGAGGTCATATTCTTCTTGGATGTGGATTAACAGCAGTTATCACATTTGTGCGACATATGCATGGATTTGGTTTCAGTCAAAGAAAGTAGATGATGGAACTACCTTCGGAGCAAAGAACGGTTACTTCTCCCAAGGGAACTTCTCCATGGAAACAGCCGCAAGAAGTACCCGCATTGTGCGCCCGCAAAAGGATTGTCATGGATAAAACGACTTAGCCAACAACTCCAGTGAGCCATTCAAAGCTTCTGAAATGCAAATTACTGGACGTAAAAATTCCGCTGCGTTCAAAGTCCGTAGGCGGTATTCTTGTAGGCTATTGTCCGACTGTAAAATGGTTGACATACCGGTGAAAGGAAGAAAGCCCTTCACCGCGGAGTTGTTTGCTAGAAAACACAAACTAAACAGTTACGAACTATTTGACAGGAAAGTAAACCTCTCATATGCACCTTGTTTTTAAAAAACTAAATATCCGTCTTCTCGCGTCTTCTTGAGAAGTCCTGGAAATGCACTGACCTTCACGCAATTGTAAATGAATGCTGCAAAGCAGTTCCACAAATTCCGTGATAAACCCCACCTCCCATTAGACTTGAAGCGGAGTTACGTGAAAACTACATAATACTCGCATACCCCATCAGTAGTATTCGCCGTTACACCAGTATACTGACAACGAAAAACTGAAAAGTAATGGAACTGTAATTACCGCACCTGACAGTAGTGAGTGAGGGGCTGCTATAAACGTCTTACACACATGTCAATCTCACGGAAAATGAGGAAAGAAATCTACGCCCATCTAGGTTTGAGATAAAATTCAAGGAGAAATTTTGGTAGCTTTCCACTGAAGCTCCAAGCTCACACATAGGCCGAACACACTTGACCGTAGAAAATTCAGTAGATTTCCTACTTACCTGCTGTGGAATCAAATGTTAAACGAAGCCGAATTGCTTGAAAAATGGTGACACGGTAACAAACGGCCAAGAATAATCTCGCTGTCCCGAAAGTGTTCCCGGCAGTGAAGTGAACTTATTAGGGTATAATGAGAATTTCTTTAGGACCAAGTGACAACCTGATTGCTCAGGTTGAACGCTTCACTCAAGTTACTTTTCCCATGTGCCAAATGATTCGAGTTTACGCAAGCATTTTTGTGACCACCTGGAGTCAGCAAATTAGCAACAGAGGCCTTATCTCGATAAAGTTTGCCACGTTTCTGAAAATATTTAGAGTTAAAACTAACTTACATAAATACATCTACCCAAAATAGCGACATTTAGTGTTTACACCGTAGTTGCTAGCCTCTATTCAGTGATACGAGTTGTCTACACTTATAAATTTGAAATTAGTTTTGCGATGTCACAGAGCTCACGTTTGAAAGTTTCTTCAGCAATTGTTTGGACAAGGCCCCCGGAACCGATAAGGTAACCACGTAATACTACAAAAATTGAAAACGATTCTGAGTCCAAACAGCTTCGTATGACAACTAATATGGGTTATTCGTACCTTTACTCATAGTATATAGTATAGTATAGTAGTATACTAGTAGTATAGTAGTAGTACAGTATAGTAGTATAGTTTTCCCCTGAGTATATACTTAAAGTGCGCAGTACAATATTGTTCAAACTGTTCGAAGTTCAAACATTTAGGCTGCCAACACATTCCACAATTCCATTATGTATATATATATATATATTATATAATATATATAATATATATGTATATAAAAACGCCTGATACATTTCAGGGACGCTAGCCTCAGAGCTTTTCCTCCAAAAGAGAACAATATCAAATCAGAGTGCTCACTACTCACTCAGTCTTTCGAACACCCCACAGGTTCATTCTATACCAAATGAACCAAGTGAATTGTCATCAAAAGTCAAAGGTAAGGTGTGCGATCTATGTTCGCCGTACAACTAATGAGTTCGGGACAAGTCTCACCATTTGTTCACAAGAGTGAAAATATTAGTTGTACTTTGCTTGGATTGAAGCTCAGTATTCCATATATTTATGAATCGTGCAAGCGTTTCGTGCTAGGGATAAATAAATTTGTCCGTTCACTCCGTAGGTTGATCGGGTGTCCACTCATCTTTTGCCCTCTCAGTGACTCGCTGGTTCTGGTACAGCAAAAACCACCTTATTATCTCACGAAATGCAGTGACTGTGTTGGCGAAATGCAACTGTTTTTGAAAGCTAAAATCTACGGGAATCATCTAGTGCGTCCAAGTGAATAGTCCCGGTAGGTCTTTGAATTTAAAATGTGTTCATTTAGGGGGCGTTTTTCTCACATGAACACTCAAATTCTCGGCAATCGGAAGTATGAACTCCAAATTCAAGACAGACTAAAACTGCAGTATCCAGTTAAAAGAGTATAAGTGTGCAGTAATTCTGTAGCATGAAGTGTGAACCCTGTCGAACTACCGATGACAAACGTAAAAACCGCACACTGGGTTGAAAATAGACTCGAGACGTCCTGCATGGTTGAACAAGTGCATGTTGAGGACCGTGTGCGAAACGTATAGAACGCCTACGTGTGGCGGGAGGCAGTAACATGCTGGTGTAAAAACACGATCGGAATGTCTATGCCCGTTTTCTGTTATGGTATACAAAATGCCAGAAAACCAGCAGTCGTTAAGGTAGCTGGTTGCCTGCATGTGTACATGACAAAGCCGTTCAAAACATCGGCTCAAATATAATAAACTCGGATGTCCTTGATATAACTGGAATTCGCAGGATGGTGTTTATCAAATGGAGCTGGATTATTTGTATGTAACTGTCGATTCGTATACCCGACAGCGTTCAACCAGAATGAAATATTACAAACACATATGGTTAGTACCTTCTTATACAGCTAGTTTATAAACACTCCTGGTAAATTCGTCGTTCACTCGCATGTGATGTAACTAGGGGTTATATGAAATGGTTGGGTGTACATACCATCACAAAATCGGATAAACTTCAAACTAAACATCTAATATTGTGATAACCAACAAAACCAAGGACAAGAGTAAAATACAGATCTGTGAATTCACAATCCTGGGGACAGTAAGTCCATCTGTTGCCTTGATGGGCACAGGTTCGAAAAATCACCTGTTTGTAACTGATGAACACCAACCAAAGCCGAACGCGTCTGAAAGTACCAACATAAAGTATCCGCAGACCAATCATCTACCGTTATTACGCGTTATTGCGAGTAATTTTTCTCACAAGGCCGCTGACTAGCAGCAACATTTTGACAATCTGACCGCATCCTCATTATTACTATATTACATTATATTATATCGTATTATATTATATTACATTATATTATTGTCATTGTCGTCATCATCTCCGACAACACCGGATGAAAACACTAGTACTTTATTACCGTAAAACCACGTCAATTTATTCGATTAAAGCCTTATAATAGGAAAAAAGAAATGCGGTAGGGACGGGAACCTTACCACAAACATCCGACCTGTCTATAACTGTAACAAACAATCAGATGATCAGGAGAGAAACTTAATGCATGAACGCCACTGACACCGCTTAGCTGTCATTTCGTTCAGTGTCTCCAGCCAAGCACAGTGTGGTCACGTAGACCCCATCTTGGAAGGTGAACAGCGCCCAAACTTTTCGTAACATCCTTCATTCCCTTCAACCATGTCACATTCTTTTCACCTCCAAGTTTTCACTACCTCGAAATAGACACGGAAAACAGCGCCTGTCTCAGCAGACGGTAACTCGCCAAGCGCAACCTGAGTTTGCATTGCTGACTGCATTCTCTGAGTGAAGTACCGTCTGCTTCACTAAAAACCAGTCTCCCAATCATCTCGTACCGAATTCACTGCTTCCAACTGATTTCACCTGTAGTTCTGAGACACTGGCGGCCAAAGATTTGAAAATGTCTCATGTCCCCCACCCGAATTCACGAGGTGTCGCACATTTACAACAATACAACCAGTAGTATGGTCTGATATACGCGTCCTTTGAGACTCAGCGATGTTTTTTATATCATAAGTGGTGCAAATTGGCAAAAGCAGTTCTGGCCTTTGAGATTCGTCTTTTACACTGCCGTCAGAACTAATACAACGTCCGATACGTAAAGGTTGCCACAAATTCCAGTGTCACTCCCTGAATCCACAGGCTGTACCTTCCGCAGCATGACTTCCCAGTTTGAGGGCATTAAGCACATGCCGAAGAACTGGACCTTAGTCAGCAGTTCTAGCACAGTTTATAAACACTCCTGGTAAATTCGTCGTTCACTCGCATGTGATGTAACTAGGGGTTATATGAAATGGTTGGGTGTACATACCATCACAAAATCGGATAAACTTCAAACTAAACATCTAATATTGTGATAACCAACAAAACCAAGGACAAGAGTAAAATACAGATCTGTGAATTCACAATCCTGGGGACAGTAAGTCCATCTGTTGCCTTGATGGGCACAGGTTCGAAAAATCACCTGTTTGTAACTGATGAACACCAACCAAAGCCGAACGCGTCTGAAAGTACCAACATAAAGTATCCGCAGACCAATCATCTACCGTTATTACGCGTTATTGCGAGTAATTTTTCTCACAAGGCCGCTGACTAGCAGCAACATTTTGACAATCTGACCGCATCCTCATTATTACTATATTACATTATATTATATCGTATTATATTATATTACATTATATTATTGTCATTGTCGTCATCATCTCCGACAACACCGGATGAAAACACTAGTACTTTATTACCGTAAAACCACGTCAATTTATTCGATTAAAGCCTTATAATAGGAAAAAAGAAATGCGGTAGGGACGGGAACCTTACCACAAACATCCGACCTGTCTATAACTGTAACAAACAATCAGATGATCAGGAGAGAAACTTAATGCATGAACGCCACTGACACCGCTTAGCTGTCATTTCGTTCAGTGTCTCCAGCCAAGCACAGTGTGGTCACGTAGACCCCATCTTGGAAGGTGAACAGCGCCCAAACTTTTCGTAACATCCTTCATTCCCTTCAACCATGTCACATTCTTTTCACCTCCAAGTTTTCACTACCTCGAAATAGACACGGAAAACAGCGCCTGTCTCAGCAGACGGTAACTCGCCAAGCGCAACCTGAGTTTGCATTGCTGACTGCATTCTCTGAGTGAAGTACCGTCTGCTTCACTAAAAACCAGTCTCCCAATCATCTCGTACCGAATTCACTGCTTCCAACTGATTTCACCTGTAGTTCTGAGACACTGGCGGCCAAAGATTTGAAAATGTCTCATGTCCCCCACCCGAATTCACGAGGTGTCGCACATTTACAACAATACAACCAGTAGTATGGTCTGATATACGCGTCCTTTGAGACTCAGCGATGTTTTTTATATCATAAGTGGTGCAAATTGGCAAAAGCAGTTCTGGCCTTTGAGATTCGTCTTTTACACTGCCGTCAGAACTAATACAACGTCCGATACGTAAAGGTTGCCACAAATTCCAGTGTCACTCCCTGAATCCACAGGCTGTACCTTCCGCAGCATGACTTCCCAGTTTGAGGGCATTAAGCACATGCCGAAGAACTGGACCTTAGTCAGCAGTTCTAGCACTGCTTGCGATTCCTGCTCTTTTTCAAAAATGAGGACAACATTGTCTGCCCATTCCAGTTTGACAAGGCTCTCGGTCGGATTTGGACCACTGACTCCCACGTAGTTCACGACTGAGAATATAGCAGTGAATGGTCATTACAGAATATGCACATTAATACTGTATCAATATATAATACAAAGGTACATAAAAATGCGGAAAATTATATGTACATATATATGTGATGTATAAAAAGTTACGAAAAACATTTCGATATTGTTTCATCAGAGCGACTGGAGGGGTTCAATCGTTTGAACATGGACACAATTACATTGTTTAAAACGGAACGCTGTGCACAGTATTACTCGTACAGTCCGGAATATTAGAAGTGTGTTATCAGGCCTCCAGAGAACGGTCCACGTGACCCTTCCGTGTTTGGTCAGAAATGCTGTAAGACATTGCTGCTAACTCTTGACAGCGGCCATCTTGTTGTCATGTGAGTGCTCCGCATTTTGGGCATTTCTGGTGTATTTGCTAAGCTAGCACCAGGTCCCTTTCCATCTTCTGATTAATTCATTCTAATTTAGGACAGAACGCCTATCGCAAGAAAAATACTCACCGCACGCATAACGCTGCGGATTGTTCTGGTATCGCAAACGTGATCAATGTCGCCCAGCTTACAGACAAGCATAACAACTCCAATGTTTGCAGTCAGTTTCACGTGGTAATAAGCACTGAACGAACAGGGCACCCTTAGACCCTAGTTCCACAGAAGTGCCAACCCAGGACCAAGTTTCAGTCAGTTTCACACAAAAGCGAGTTGTACTGTGGATAACGGCTCTTGGTCAATGATAAATTTTCAGTTTTCGATATGCGGATGCTAGTATCCAGTGAAAACCTGTGGCTTTAACCTTGTTCCGTTTCGCTACGCCCCGTCCACTGAAACAAGTAGTCAGCCTATTAACTTATGGCTGACAAAAAAATGGAATGACAAAGGAACCATGAGTGTAAGATGACTAAGAGAACAGCAACGAAATCTCCTAAGCGTCCTCCGTCATGGATCTCAAAAGGTCGAGGGTATAAATCAGTTGGACTGACCCGACCAGAACAATATCATTGCAATAGTAATCCGTATCCTGCTTTACAGGAGGATGTTTACCGAGTATTCGCTTTGGCGAATTTTGTTCGTGTAAAACAAGTAAAACAAAAGCAACAATTTCAGAACTGAAAAATGATCAGCTAATCAAGTCAGGATAGATTGTTATGTCAATTTACGATCAATTATCAATTTTTACGATCACAGCTTTTCTTGACAGGACACTACTCATAAGGTCGCTGAAAGCAGTTCGACATCGTATGACCACTTGAATCTGATCACGCATGATCCTTAAGTTCTTGTTAACTTTATGTTCTAACTGAGCGCCAAATTGCGTACAACCGTCGAAATGCAACGAATTGCGAATTACCAAAATGTAGACGGAGGACTCAACTGAGTCGCAAGTGAATCTCTCGTTTATGGGGCGGTCTTACCGAAGCAGACAGTCAAAGAATATATTAGATGGAGGAGCCAGCTGAGATTCAACTGAGTTTCCCGTTAACATCTGCTCAATTTGCAAATGAGTATATTCCGCTAAAAACACAACTTGTTGTCCTCTAAAGCAGAACCACAACAAGTCGATATTTATCGGATTCCTAGGCGGTACTATTGTTTTTGTTGTCTGATTGGAGTATAACTTTATCGTACTCCTTTTCCTGTGGTTTTATTTTAGCACAGTAATGTAGCGGAAAAATTGCGCTTTCGTTAGGACCTAAATTAGAAGGGCCAACAACTACATCGGGTCCCCTATTAATAAGCATGTTTCCACCAGAGATATGGTGGAAACACCGGTGACATTGTTGGTCATTATATAGGATACAGTGATATCCGGTCTGCAGGGGTCCATTTATACGCAATAATGGTTACATATAGACATTACACTGAACACGCGACAACGGATTCTAGATCGATCGTCCCTGCTTCGTGAGTGTTTTGAAACATTTCGGACTTCAACTGTTCAAAACCTGGAACCCCTCGGCAATCTTTGGACGATGCATAAAAAGTGTGGGAGATCTGTGTAAAGAATTGTATTCGATTGAAAGCCAACGACAAGTTGCGGATTAATTCGGTAAGTGGTAGAAAAAGAATCAATGAAAAAGCCAGCACTTGCAACTGACATGCAATTACCGTGGGCACATTACCCCTCGTCCACCGTCAACAGCTAAAAGATGACCCGTGGTGAACGAAGATGCCGAACTGGCAAGATAAGCAATAGCCTGAGCCACTTCCTCCGGTTCTCCTGGTCTACCTAAGGCGTGCGAGTTCTTGGAGTTGTCCAGAAACCTTTCATAGTCTTCTGGTGACATCCCGCCGCGGCGCTGTAAAGGCGTGAGGATTACGCCAGGGCTGAAAATGACAGGTGTTCGTAGACAGATGAGCTAGAACAAGCAAACATTCAACTCGGTACAATCAATTTATTTTTTCAAAGAAACGTCAGTATTCATACGTCCAGTAAGATTCCTGATAGAAGACTGCTTCGCTAGAGAGGCCAGAACGTACCTTCATTCTTGGCGTCCTCTCTTCGGAGGATCACTGTGTTTCAAACTGGTGATGGAAAAAACGGTACAGACACTCTGCATAAAAACAATGGGGTTTAGTGACAGAACAACAGCCGAATTTTAAACCAACTAGTCTTCTTCAAAACAATAAAGTAGAACAAAGAAACTTCTTGACCATGATAGATCCCCTCCCCCACTGATTAGCAAACACTGAGATAATGTAGGGTCTTTCATGAGAAGTATAAAAGCGTGAACACAATGAGACGAAAATCTGAGTTCCTCTGAGATGGGCTGGAATCACTCTACAGAGTTATGTCCGAAGAAAAACAGTAAATACACCTCGAGCTGTAGATCAATTAATTTAGCGTGTAAGAGCTGAGGGCAGCAAGTTTCTCTCTTTTCGTAAATCTACATTAACTACTAGCGCTGAATAAGTAGGTGATTGAAATGCAGGGGAACAGAAGCGGGTGGTGGTGTCAGGTGCGGTTTTACAGTGGCGCATTACTTTCATGTGATGGACAATGTTTTGTCACCTGATCCTAACTGTACACAAATAATGGATCACATTAACTGTACTGTTTTGTTCTGATGCAACTAAACTAGCAAATAGCCCTGTTTTCACACCAACAACACGAAAATCTTTCCAGCTGTGGCAACCATACCCAGTGGTGTGTCACATTCGATTGGTTGGGCATAACGACAAACGTAAGTTCATTTCGAACATCTAGCAGGCAAGTGGCGTCCATGAAGCAGTTTCGACATAGAATACCGCTAGGGGGGTGAAGGATAAAAGCTGTAAAAGTTTATCAAGAAACGTGTCACGATCACTTAACCCACTAAGTCCACTTTGTTGTTCGGTCAGTGAGGATTGCCAAAAATAGTCAAACCTTTTAATGAAAATATTTATGCGTGCCGTTTCCTACAAAGTTAGTTTTCAGTAAAAAAAAACACGGACTCCCTGGAAGCAACTATTCACAGATTGAGGCCCCGGTGTAGGTTTGTGTGTTTGACAACATAACCTTGTTCCCTAGATAGCCTTTGTTATGAAGCGCCAGACCCTGGTATCTACGTGTTTCTATTACCATCCTCCGTCTTGATGCAACTTAGGACATTCAAAATCCTAACACTTGTCATGTCTTCAGTGAATTTACGACCACCCTCTATTTGGTACGTCCAAAACTCCAAAGCTCCGATTGGTATGATTCAAATGATGACATCGGACTGTACTGAACATGCAGGGTGCTCGCTGATCCAACTAGCGATGCTCGAAGATTAGAACACATATTCGCAACCAACAGTAACAGTCATTGGTGAGTTATGTTCTTGATAAGATCAAAACACCTGTTTCCCAGTTTGAGGATAGCACGTGATTTATTGTCATCGGTTGTCGATAGAGGAAGCGCTTGCATGCATGGCAGCACACATAAAAACGAAATGCAATGCAATCCGTTAGTTCACTGAAAAGGTTCTTGAACAGGTCCTCATCGACCCCCCAGGATAATTGTACAAGAAAACCCAGCGTTATCGCAATATCGGTCAAACCATGTGAAATGGACGTTGTCGAGGCTCACACAGAGCCGAGTAAAGTAACTCAAGTATGAAAAACGCCCTCCGATTGAAATTTGAAGATTAGGCATGAGCATCTAGTGCTCTAAAGTTATGTGCGTTCGTAGTAAGATGAGAAAGACGCTTGGGCTGACTAGACCATATATGCAACGCACAACCCAGTGAGACAAACACCATTGAGTCATGCTTGAGAGGGAATGATCGTCAGCGGTGAGAAAAAATGCTACTTGGACGATCCAAACGGTTTGATGAGCTACTGGCAAAATGTGATAAACGAGCGAATTCGCAGTAGCATAGGCCATACAAGACGGCAAATCACAATGACATCCTAAATCGGGAGGCTCAGTCATAACCTCTTTCAATTTTATCAAGAGTGGAATGTTCTAGTGGAAACATTTAGAAATGGCAACGCCGTGACCACTTGTTCAAGGATGCCATTCTTTTGTCGCGGTGCGTGTGTGTGTGACAGTGTCCCGCATACCGAGAGGGGTATCAACTAACCCAATAATCCAAGACAATGACTGTGGACAAGCCAGGGAACTTGAAGAGCAAGTGTGGTTGATTTTCCACCTGGTTGTCACTAGCCTTGCTAGCGTTTCGCATCATTTCAACAAGCAACACAAGTTCTGCTGGCACCGAATCAAAAAGTGACAACAGAGTTTGTGAACAAATGCAGTCATTGAAATTTCTTGTAAACTAACGTCATCCGGCTTATTTGACTGAGTCCAACAAGCCTTCTAGAGCCCACAAACAAAGTAACTAGCTGATGCTATTGTTTATTTTTGGTTCGGTTTGTCCCCCAAACTGCAGATCAAATTAGAAATCTGATTGTTGGCCTTTATCACTCTTGGAAACATTCACATTACAACCGAAGGAATGGTCTGCGTCAAATCACGGATGCAACACTATCAATTCCAGCTCCATGGAGAACACAAAAAATTCAACATCTTTCGGTTTTCGACTTTTAAACAAGATCTTTTTCTTCCATAACTCTCACTCGAATAGCTCGGATAAGTGTTGAGATTCCAGAAAAGACTAACAAGAAGGAAAACTTGCAACTTGCACTACGTGTGTTACAGTTCGGTGTCTATATTCTGTGTAGTTACACCACGTGGGACTCAACTATCTGGCCCCGTTCGTATACCCTCAAAATGACCTCTCAGCATGGGTCGCACAACCCTAATGGGCATGTGCCTGCCAGGTGGCTGGCTTTCTGATGGATTACAATGGAGTCTGTATACAGACACTTTAGTTACTGCAAAACCTCCGCCCTCCCATAATCCTACTACATCTGTTCCACGATGTTCGTAGTGCCATTGTGAATGAGTGATCAAAGCTCCTAGTGAATCTTTGACGTTTCATTCTGCATCCAGCGGAGGAGCACAAAATAGCGTCGGGTGACGAGTCCACAATGGGGGCTTGTGTGAACATATGAGGGTTAACTGCTGATTGGACAGACGTGACACAGACAGCTTGCGATAGAAACAGCATTTATGTCGACTGACACAGCCACCAGTTCGAACAATCAGCACGAGGATGGCAGGACTGAGAGACATGACCGGAAAAATGAAAGCCAAGAAATTCTGCTGGACACCAATCAGGCACCAGAAACGATTGGTACGTATGAAATGCGTAACAACACACGCAACACATCGTCCTTCTGCTGCTAACTACTCATGCAATGTGGTGAAGCAAACTGACTTTCCATAGTACAGTGACTGTGTAGTTGTGTTTCATAGATAACTTTTATCCACTAAACTTACTTGACACTGTTCACGCGAATGCCTTTCGGAGCCAGTTCTGGAAAGAAAATATATACGTGAATCGATAGTGAAAAACCGTATCCAAGTTAATGGACACTGCAAATAATACCACCGTTTTTTCTTGACACACAACACACGGCTTATAAGGTTGCCGAAAAATATTCGACAATTCAATACCGATTTGACCCTTCTTGGGACTCATCGGGTTCTGAATTATCATCAACATGAGTGGGGCTCTGTGCAGTGGAAGACTATCATTAATGAAAATTTGGGCTGGGATGCAGCCGCGTTTTTCGCCGACAATAACTGAATTGGCAAATGAGTGTGGTTTGCCAGAATCGTACCATTTGCCTGTTCTGAAGAAGCTAGTTAAACATGACGATAAAAGCGAAACGTAAAGAAAAAATGACCAGCACATAGGAAGCGTGACTACACAGAAATGAGAACAAAACGCACCTAGGGCGACACATTTGGTGAACTGATCCAATGCGGCTTTGCTCACGCAGTATGAAAGGATACCAGGAAACTGAGGGGAAGGGGGAAAACGAAGGTACACAAACATGCATGAAACGCCGCGCTCACTGAACTGTGAGTAGAGTTTGGTTTTTAAAGGTAAATTGCACTCAACACATAGTCAAATAAGTCAGTGCACTCCGATTCGTACTATAAAAGTATGAAAAGGGTGTTGATTCAGTAACGTTTTCCATAATCCATCCTCGAGTTATCCCAATGCATGTTTCGGAAACAGAAAAATGCAAGAAAGCGAATCAAAGTTCCACAGCTGTCACAGATGTATAAAAATCATTTGATCACTCAATGACAGGAAATGACAGGAATTGACCTTGCACATACATTTTTTTCATGCCTAATTCAAGCGTGCACGGTATCAAATTTTTCAAACAAGATGCGGGATCCCCCGAACAAACTACACTCAACGGAGAAAAGTAATCGCACACAGGATGCGGAAAAGCCAATGAGGGGTTTCAGAAAATTTTCCAAGTGTTTTTAGTGACAACCTCTTCGGACCACTCAAGAGAGCAACCACTAAAACAAGAACACCCAATTGTCTACAAATTGGGCCTGTGTGTTAAAAGGTTATCACTGAAATTGGCAAACAATAGGTGACTGGCTTATGCTTATTTCCGAACACATTCCAGTGGTGAATGCTAGAAAGTTCGAGCAGAATAAACTCATGGTACCGATTGTTCCTACTGGATACCCATGGATGAAGCCAATCTATGTTGGAAAACTGAAAAGCACTGTACAGTTGCGTTGTTGGGATCCATTAGCAGTGCGCATCTCATGAAACTCAGAGAGCTTCGAGCCCGCAACTCCCTGGCTAGTGCTTGAATACTTGACGGTTCGGCCATCAGCAGCTGACCAGCAATGTGATTAGACAGAGTATATCATTGCTTAACCTTTCATCACAGAAACCACACCACGTGGTCACGTATTGACTGGATCCTCGAGTGA
Source organism: Clonorchis sinensis (assembly GCA_003604175.2). NCBI lineage: Eukaryota > Metazoa > Platyhelminthes > Trematoda > Opisthorchiida > Opisthorchiidae > Clonorchis > Clonorchis sinensis. The sequence goes on from CM030369.1 coordinate 199,493,479, forward strand.
CGACATCTCAGAAGAAAGTTTGACCCATATAGTGCAACTATTCTTCCTCTGAGCTTGAGGCTAGTGTGATGAAGGTGGTGTCATCACCACAGATCTGTCACACGAGTGGCCTGCACCTGATACACTCGAATGTAGGAAAGATTATAACCGTTCGGTATTTAGGCATGCCGCTTTTCGCCACAGTCTCCCCTTGCCTGATTACCCCGTTTGAAAACAAAATGCTACGCGCACAGCGCACACTGCGTGGTTCATGTCATCAACCGCAACGGGCACGTTATACACCTTGAGATGAAAATTCTAAAACAGACACCTGCCCATTGTACAGATGAAGCAAAAGGCGAAAATTTCCACTTGTGTTAGTCTGGTGAAAGTTAACCCCAGCCGCTCACAACATTCGTCAAGATAACAAGACAAGAGAACAAGGTTTGTTTCACTGAGACTGAAGTCAAGACCCCAACAGGTGTTACCCATTAAATCCCCATCCAAGCCTGTGTACCATAGGAAGAGCACTTTCGTTACTCAAAATTATGAGGCTTGCCCTGTTGTCACATACCAAACTAAACCGTGAATATAGGTGTCACTTGGAGATAGTTCATAGTCCAAGTAATCTCTGGATCCACTGGGCAATATACAATAACCATGCATTTAAGAATACTTACCGAACGACTACCGCAAACACTTGAAACATTGATAACTGTCCCCTTCGTCTTAGTCAGTGCAGGGACGGCAAGCTGAGTCAAGTGCATTGCCGAGTAAAGATTCACCTTCATTGTGCGATCCAGTTGCTCCATGTCCATAGTTTCTATAGAATCGCATGGTAGACATCCCGCGTTATTTATCTGAAAGATAAGCGCGTGAAGCTCACATCTGATGAAGCGTGTAACGTGCAAAATGATACAGTGGAAGTTATCAAGTTCCGTTAGGTTCGGAAGGCACAAGAGTGCACGACATGATAACAAGGTGCCACACTAGTGATCTTTCTTTTGCTGTTCACAAGCCAAGCGCAGAAACAGAACCAACTGCTTTGTCCTTGTACGAAATACTCAAACTAGCAGCCCGTGTTGAAAATACGCCGCCAGAAATGAAACCTTTGGATTAGATCACGCAACTCCTCACTTCGAATGCGAAAATAGCCGCACGCTATTACCCCACCGTCGGGGAGGTGTACAGAGATGAAGATGATCGACCAATAATAAAATAAAATATATTGTTAGTTGATTGCTGAGTGGTTAGATTTACTCACCGGAAGGTAACGGAAGCTGTAACACTCGATGCCTACCTGCCATGCCATTCGAAGCAAGCACGAGGGCTGTGATACTGTCAGGTCCAGACAGGGGAAACCGAGATGCAGAGGTCGGGTTCGAACCACAGACTATGTACTATGAGCAATTCACGACTGCCGTTTGTATTTTCGCATGCACTCACCTGATCTGGAGATAGCTCAGTGACTAATGCGGTGATCCGCTCATAGGAAAATCCACGGTTCGAACCTAACCCTGGTATTTCGATTGCACAGGACAGAAGACAAGCTAACTCCACAGGTCCACGAAAAGACCAAAATTTATGGAAAGCACGTTATCTCCTCTGTTTGCTACCGGACTGCCACCGCCTTAAGATATCACTGGCCTGCGAGTTGGTTTTACAATACCGTAAAATGGGTGAATGATCGATAATCAAAAACTACGATACCCCGAAATCGCCGAAACAGCTCAAAGGGTTCACAATTCAACATTTGCAGCACCTAACCTTCTATTTCGGGTCTTGCTCTTTAAAAGTGTACCTAACCCGTCCAATAAAAAACCCTTCTACGAGCCCACAGTGAGCATTCTCCGCCAGATTTCCGCGGGACTTCCCTCCATAGTGTTCCACGGCTCTGCTGCCCTAAAGGCGACCTTACAACCAACATCAGAAAGACCAATCACATCAAAACGTACATAACTGGTGACTCAAAGGGGACAGGATTAACGACGTACGTTACTAGACAAAGAATCCAACATTTCGAAAACACCTGCAGTTTAAAAAAACAGCTAACCAAGATCCGAGTCACCCTTACTTAGCAACGAAGAACAGTAAACTAGACATTTTCTCTCACCCATGAGAGAATTTCTCATCAAATGACAGTGCAGTGTCTCGAATGCCGGGGCGGCGAGTATCCAAGTGATTGATTCCGGGTAGGCCTTTTATATGCCATTTAGTGGTCAGTTTTGACAGAGTGCCATTATTTGGGTAGAGAGCACAGTCTTGTTGCAAAATGCACGTGGCTTCATTCCCTCAAGAACATGGCATGCAACCGATCCCGGTGGCCCACATGCTGTCAGTTAGCCGAACTGCTCAGCTGAAGTGAACTGGGCTTGTATCAAGTTACACAACCGGATTACAAAACCCATATCTACTAGTTCAATAAGGTACACAGACCAGCTTCATGTGCACAAGCAGTTTTGGAGCAATGTCTTTGTTTGCCGTGGTCAAGACCATGGGGCATCGAGTTTAACATGGCCTCGTCTGTCTATTCAGCTTCGTTACTAACCGTATGTTATATACAACCCCCACGCTTTACTTCCCACATGCGAGGAAAGCAAAATACATGTCAACTTACCGTAACATATTCCTTCAACTCGTACTGATATGATTTCATTTACAAGCGATGAGGCTATGTTAATGATGTGATGCTGACACCTAATGTGAATGTCTGTGGACAGACAAATCCTCAAACGCCTTTGTTTCAGAGAGGTTTGGTAAACAATCGGTGGATTTATTGCTGGGCAACGTTTCGCTTTTGACACAAAAGCCTCGTCAGGCCAAGTGAGCAAGTAAGCAGGTTGATTGGGTTTTAAGGCAGTCAGGGAACCAATCCGTGAGATTTCTAATGCCTAGCCGACTTGATCAGTGCTGGGTATCAGCCTGATGTTCCTGTTTGTTGGTTAGTGGGGATGACTAACATCTACGTTAGATTGGTTAGGGAGGAGTTGTCTTCATGTTGAACCCGGATTTTTCCGGCCTTGATTTTTCTGTCTAGGACACCTTAATGGAATAATCCTCTTGGGTCATTCACACATTTTTGTTCGCCTGTATTCGTCGAAGGGGGGGGGGGTGCGGGTGGTCAATTCAATCTTACTCTGCTTGGATTCTGTACTTTTAGACCCAGACCATTTCGCTGATAACTGCACACCACCTCATGTCATCTCGGCTGATCTAACACGGCTCTCCACACGCTTGCCAGTTCTACGCCCTCTATTCTATTCACGCTGGGATGCTTGGCGATTTCCACCGCCTCGGCCACCAGTCGCTGTGGTGTGAATCTTAACCCCCGTCTCAGAATGTCCACATTTTCCAAATCTATCCTGTGTCCAGTGTCTAGTGCATGCCCTGTCATTGCCGAATCGTTGACTATCGCCTGATATTCATCTATGTTTTTCGGTGGTCTGTTACTTGATCGCTTATGCTCACCGATTCTGCTGTGCAATTCCCTGGCTGTCTACCTATATAAACCTTCGTACAGTCGTTACATTTTATTCTGTATACACAGTTCCTAGTCCTACCAACCGGAAGGCGATCCTTCAACTGCACCAACACAGAGCGTGAAGTCTTTCCCTTCTGGAATGCTACTCTAATGTGAGCCGTATTCAGTACCCTCCTAATGACTTCAGATGTCCCTGTTTTGTATGGAATGACTGCTGTTCCGATCCACTCCTTGTTTGGCCTTGGTGTTGGCAACAATAGCCGTCTTAGTTGCCGCTTAATTAAATCCACAGGGTATCCGCTATCTTGAAGTCGCTTTTTTACATCAAGTTGTGTTGCTCTTCGGTCGACTTCCTCTGTGCACAGTGCCCAGCAATAAATCCACCGATTGTCTATTAAACCTCTCTGAAACGATGACTACCCAATCGGTCCCAAACATTTTTCCAACTGATTGAAATCCTCAAACGCCCTTTGAGATTTTTATACCCTCGTGAGAAGTGTCATCGGATTCGCTGATTTGTAGCAATCCTGTAAGATACGTTATCCGTTCCCTATCAGAACTTCCAGACAGTACTAATGGGAGACCAAGGATATCGAACGTGTTGAATGAGGTCAACCAATTTGATGGACAGAAAAGTCAAACTAGTACTACCTAACAGCATTCAGATATCCTCAAATAAAGCTCCGATCGGGAAGTTTGAGATAACATCAGATTGTACAACTTCGTGGGTCATTAGCCATGATTTCGTTCGCTTTGTAAACTGCTCGTCTTGACAGAACAGACCTTCGGAGTATGGAGCAGGATTGAAAGCGTTACCACCAATGTCGGTTATTGACGTAACAGAAGAAACTGCCCCCAATCCAGAATATCAGTGACTTCCATCGTATAGTCTTTTACTGGAGTTTCCTGGTTCTCTATCATGCAGTGTACTAATACTGGTAATAGTTGCCACCTGAAACTTCGAAATTAGTCTCCCTCATATCAGAAATGAATACTCTGCTCCTCCGCTGTGTCCAAAAAATAGTTGACTACAACCCTCTTCCTCGAACAGACTGGAACAAACCCCGGGGTGATAGTGCACCCCACGTTATACTAGGGAGTGTAAGTGTGACACTCACAGAACTCCGCACAGCGGGTTGGTCAATGAGTAGCGGTCTGATTAACAAATTTCCCTCGTCCTCTACATGGGGCGTTTTGATATGCATGGTTATTTTCTCCATAAAAGCACAGATTGCTGTGGCTGTCTTCTACCAACCATCGCTGTCTTGTAGTTTGGCTTTTGAACCAAATGCATTGGTTGTGGACCCCAATTGGCCTGGACAACCCGACAGTATCCCAGTCCATGTACAACTATGAATCGCACACGTAAAAATGACCACACGCCACGTCAACCATTCAAAATTGCTCCAAGCTCCGACGCCTATTGCTTCTGGTTGAGAGTACGATACAACTCGACGAACTGTCAGAGGCAAGTGAAGAACAGTATCTGCCTGTATCAAGAACCCTCCAGAAAGCCAGAGATTGAGAAAGCGGGAAACTCCCGAAACGTGCACAAACCAGTTCAGCTGATGTACGCGACACGCCTAGAAAGGCCTCTCGTGAGCGAAACAGTCAATGGTAAGACCGTACAGCTCATCTTCAAAAAGAACCCATGGATTTTTGGCTGAACACTTTCAACATTTCAATTAACCACCTGAAATTGCTGAATCGGATTCTCAACGCTCACCGTGCTGCTGGTCCTAGAGAATTCCCACTAGCTGTGCTAAAGGATAGAGGTCAAATCTCCAGTCAGTGCTTTCTAATTTATGGGCCTTTCCAGGTGAAAAATAAAGTCCCAGCTAACTGATGCAAGTCAACATTGGTGTTTTCGAAATAGGTGCTCTCATTGAATATGGCAATCACAGAGGAATTAGCTTGATCTACATTACGAATATTCCTTTTGCATCGCTTATTTTGCGTCGTCTTACGAAAGTGCGTGAAAACGGGAACCGAGAATAGCAAGCGGGATACTGGCCGGAAATGGGCTGTGTGGACCACAGCTTCACACTCCGCCAAGTGTTATAGCAACGGCATGCGCATAGACGCCCTACAGTTCTGCTGTGTCTTGACTTCAAGAGTGGGTTGTCGATCGGTATGCTCTCAACAAAACTGTACGACAGAAGTTCGAGAATATCTTACCCTTTTGGTGTCCGCATATTTGTGGGCGCAGTAGTGCCCGACAAGGGTGTTTACCCTCTCCATGCTTACTTAATTTTGTCATTGATAAAGTAATGAGGTGAACTCTGGAAGGACTCCAAAAGCCCACTGTTCAGAACTCACCCAGTGAGAACCTAGTCGACCTGGAATACACAGACGATATTGTTTTTATTTTTGAAAAACATCAGAAAGCACAACCGTTACCAGAAAGGTTTGTCGAAATCGTCCATTGGTTAAGGTGCGAACTTAGTGACCAGATGCTTCGTAGTTCGAACCCCTGCATCTCGAATGCTCCTGTCTAAGCTTTGGCAGCCTGGCAGTATCTTAGCCTTCGTGCTTCTTTCGGGTGGCATGGCAACTAGGCACCGATTCGGTGCTACAGCTGAAGGCTGAATGCCCATGCCCGCAAAGTGCAAGGTCATGCTGCTAGACGTATATTATTTGAACGTGCCTCTAAAATCCTAGCGAACACGCTGGAAGCTACGTAACACCATATCTATCTCAGCAGTTGCATTGGCTCTGACGATACTGTGACAAAGATCAACGCATGAATCTCAAGAGTCAGGATTTCTTTTGCTTTGTGACAAAAAGGCAGATCGCTGTGTTTCAAGGGACCACTGTAAGTGGAGATCTCTGGCCACCGATGTCTCAGAACTATAGCTGGAATCGGTTGAAATCAGTGCACTCATAATCGGGTTTTGAGAAAACGAGCCATTGGTGAATTGGAAGGCATTTCACTCAAGGATATGGTTAACGTGGTCGGACCATCCATTACACATGCCGACCTACCGCCTGGCGATAATGAGGAAGTTGTTTTCGGTGCCTAATTTTGCGGTGGCGGAAACTTAGAGGTGGACAGAATATGTCATGGCAGAAGGATATGAAAGATGTTACGAAAAGTCTGAGTGTTGTTGGTGTAATTCGCATTCCAGGACGACTTGGCTGGAGATATAGATGTTAGTGCTGCCAGTTTCCTCCCACATTATCTGACTGAGTGTAAACAGGTGTAAACAGCTCGGATGTTTATGGGAGGCTAATCCTAGATCCACCTTCCTGTTCCATTTTTCCCTCATCTCCATTATGAGGCTTTATTCATATAAACTGACATAGCTGTAAGGCGGTGAAGCACCAGTATTCTCATCTGGTGTTGCTGTGACGACGATGAACTACAATCTACTAGATTCTTGAGTCCTGTGACAGCCAGTGGTTGGATTCGTTCTGATCAGTTAATGAAGCAATAAAGGACTTTATAGTGTTGTAGGCTGTCGAATCGGAGAAATCAAGCGCCAAAACTGACCGGACACTCTGCACACTGCAGTTTTCTGAGAGCAGCTTAAGTAAAACTGACATCTCCGTCCATAGTTTACTCTCATCCCAAACGGCAAAATTGATTTCCATAAAAGCGAGGTATCTGTTCACAACGAAAACTCACATACGATATCAACAGAAACCCACAAGCGCGTCAAGTAATCAGCAATCTTGCTTTGAAATAATATCCATAACCTCTGGTAAAGATCAGAGATTCGTTGCGTGCTTCACCCAGTGGAGATTGACGGGCAAACATAAAGGACACAAAGGACGCACACAAACACTACTGCATTGTTCTATAATTTTAGCAATTTTCAACAACGTGAAGCGTTGGTGTTGAATCCAAGACATGAATCCAGAGACAGTCTACATTAGGAGAGACTGAAATAACCTCACCCCCTGTAGTGACCTCCCTACGGAGTAGGGGAATTGTAAATGATTTTGTAATTTTTGCTTTCTTTGCATTATTTTTCGCACACGTACTCCGCTGTTTTCCACGGCCCCACCAAATGGCCTTCAAAAAGTGAGGATAAAATGTCTAACAGGTAGAGTAATTCTAAGCATTCCTCAGAAAAACAAGGACATTCATATGTAGGGGGCATGAAACATCAAAGCTGAGAGTATACAAAATATATATTCCATGAGAAACTACCTGACATGTTGTCATGGATAACCTTTTTAGGACATCGCAGGTAATTGCATTTTTATATATATATAACAAGCAGTCTGATCCAAAAATGTATGGAGGTAAGACAGTTCAAAGAACAAGTATCCGCGAGTAAATAGCTATATCCAAGTGCTTTATGCAGCTCCATTAGGATGAGTAATGGGTAAACCCCGTGAGATTACAACTAACTTAAGTCCTTACTTCCCAACCTTGGTCTACGTAAGACACTTGGAATTCCAGAACAGGTAAGGTATTCTTCAGACACATGAGAACATATCCTGGTTGGCATAATCCTAATAAGATTAGTGTGGTTATGGGGCAGACACACAGTCAGGTAGTGCGTTCGAAGGCTTTAGGAGTTCTCAGAAGGCTTAGGTGGAGTGCACATCCCCTTTCATTATATGACAGCGAACAGGGTTAATTCAGGGGGCCACAGATTGATATGAAGATGTCTCAAGCTAATTTCGATAAGTTTGATCATATAGAGAGAGCTACAAATTACCAATGGTTTACTCCGATGCAACTGAAACGAGCTAACCACTGGACGCCAAAAAAGCACAACGTAGCTCGTCACCAAGTTGGGCGTAATTCCATCTAACTTTAAGTGATATGAATCGTGTCGTAAATGCAACATCCCGACTGCCTGGCAAAATAGCATCAACGGGAAAAATTGGATCAAATGAGCACTAACCAAAATATCCAACTGCGAAAAATGCGAAAGTGTCTTCGCAAAAGCTGCATCTATTTGTCTAAGATCCACGAAGTCAGCCACGACATAAAGATATGGCTCTTTCCCAGGTGGATGTTGTGTTCCATTGACTTTCTGGCATTCCATTACAGTTTCCTGCAACCGCTGTTCATCACGACCAATCAAAGACAACCGACATCCCAATTTTGCAAACAGGATAGCGGTGGACCTTCCAATTCCCGAACTTGCCCCTTATTAAAAAGGAAGTGACAAAAGTCAAGGCACTGTCAGTGCGATGAAAGTCTCTCTAACGAAAATTAAAATAGATCAGAATTTACAAGCTGGCCATGGAAATGCTCAGAATACTACGGCAATAGTCCATGGTTCACACCTCCCAGGCAAATGGACCTGTCAGTCCAATTCTTATGTGGTGGTCGAAAGTTATGAGATGAACAATCGCTAGTTCCGTGTAGAGTCCGCCACGACGGAATTCACAGATGGAACTAAAAAATCTTCACTGCTTTTTATGGACCACAAGCAAAATGCTCAGAGAAGACCACCCAGAAATCTACGCGGACTGTCTTCCGAGCAGTCAAGCAGGTAGCAAACATCCATGGATAACTACATTTGCCTAAAGCACTAGTATCAAGGCTCGGTGGTTGTTTGCGACAGCATTCAAGCTATTTCGGTCAAAATTATTCCATAAAAACGGTGTAATTAAATGAACATCCCACACGAGAAAGCGCTCTATCACTTGCTTACCGGGAATACCTTTACTTGAACAACTGGTAAATCTATCATGATCGACATGTTGATTCTCAGACACCCATCCTATTTGGACTTTCGAACTCGTTTTTAAGATGCTGACACTAAAACTAACCAGAAGACCTAAGTAAATTATCACGGCACAAGGAGAAAATTGTCCACATTCGGAAAATTCACTGTCCTGACATTTGAAACCCTCTGAGTGAACAAAGGCTCCTCATTTTACGACCGCAACATGATGCCATGGGTTTCACAAGTCCCAGTCTGGTTGTAGACGAAGATAAACTTGATCATTCTTGATCACGTTTGACCAACGGATGCACACAAGTTCCCGCAGACATTGAAGATAAAATAGGCCGAAAAATCGGATACAACACCAGTACGCCGCCATTCTAAAGGGCAGACAATGCAATAGCTCAAGATACGGCGAGTTTTGTCTTCTCGCAGATGGTGGCTGTTCCGGAAACCTCCTTTTATCATTCGTGCCCTCATTACTGTGAGCTGAAACCCGATATCGATCATTCTTTTGAGACAGAGTAGCGTTTTAGGTCACTTATCGAAAAATGGGAAAGGTAGTCAGTTTGAAGGCACCAATGCTGGGAATCGAATCGAAATCGTCGAAATGGAGGTTTACAGTGTCATCTACACGATTACCCGGGCCCGTAGAGTTCTGTTGAGAATAAATGTCGGGAACATGTCGCCTCGATACCACTCACCACTGTACATATGGGGGTTATCCAAGAACAGGTTAACTGGTAAAATATTTCAGAAATATTTAAGCCTACACACGGAAACCATTGCTAGACGCCGCAGTTCTAAGTTAGGATGTATTAACAAAGCATACCCGTTAGCAATCAATCTGTAAGCCATAAACGGTGTACCCTAGGCACATTGGTTCCAGCTGCTACAGTTTCGATTACCGGAAAACGGGAATGTGAAAAGTACAACGAAGCCTTGGAGGCGAAGGTATGTTCAGTTTGTTCGGAAATTGGGTAGCTACGCATTGAAGGCGATAGCTTTGATGCACGAGCGCCACTGACTGCGCGATTGGGCCATTTCTGCCAGTGTCGTTAACCACTGGTGATTTGAGTCCCGGGGTCCCCATCCACGGAGGCGGCAGTTGCCCACCCGACTAAGTTTACTGGTTAGTGTTTTCGTACTTCGTTGCCAGGTCATACACTGCCCACCCCTCGATCGCTTCCACTCAACACAGGGCTGGGTGAAAAGAGCCCTGCGGGGCAGACCGTCTTCGCATGCGCAGTACATGTCCTAACCAGCGTAACCTATGAAGCGTGAGTAATCCATCTATCGCGGGAGAGTTCCTTCTATCCAAGTCCATCTGGCGTACCTCAGCATTGCTAATCCGATGTTCCCACTAGACCTGACCAATGCTTCGAAGGTCAAACACTGGCATCTTCCGTATTTCCTCTACGCGTAGAGGCCACGTTTCCGATCCATAAGGCAGTATGGATCGCACTGCCCTTGACAGACAAACTCACGTCACGTCGGCGCCATAGGTGTCAGAAGTTGGCGAAGCAACGTACACTATTGGTTGGAAAACAATTGAAACATAAATTAGAGCCAAGGGTGCGTCGATTCGAATCTTAATCACCAGCGGGCAAATTACCATCGATTTAAGAAAACACCATCAATGGCTCGCACAGCCACAAGTATCACTGATGGTTATCGTTTAGAGATATTCTTTTACCAACGCAAGAAGACCGCAACAGAGTATCACTTTGCGAACCTACACCACTAGAAAGCAATGTACATTAGCCGTCGCCAAACATGATCACTGCCCCAAGGATGAACTGACAGGGGCAGCACCTCCCTGGGACGTCACAAATTAGATTGAAGCAGCGGTCGGAGAGGTTTCCGAGGGCCGGCCGCTCTTAATAACCAAACACATCCATTAGACGGATGTGTCACGTGCGGGCCATGGACAAAACGAGGGCAAGCTTTGATTGGTCATAATGCCACCCAATCTAGATCGAGCATTTATAGCGCGGCCTTCTGGAACATTCTGTTGTAATAATCTTCCTTGTTCTTCATAAAGGGCTGTCTCAAATTACCGCGCCTGTTGATACACCATAGTGGACGAGCAGGAAGAGAAGGACCGACAAAGAATTTGCATGGCAGTCTGTAGAACACAACAGCTTCAGTTTACAGAAAGCGTACTTGTGTGGAAACAGATATTTGAACAGCGCATAGCTGCAAGTGGCTGCGAATTCCCGTTGAACGAATGAACTCTCGATCTATCGGTTCAGTCGATCGAGGAAGCCAATCAGGATGTCAATACATCCGGCCCATTTCGTCCCACTGCTCGGATGTCATGCTTGATCAGGTTGATAGCTACATTTGCTTCATATTTGCTGCCGCGCGATAATGCGGCCTTATTGAGAGAATACAGTTAGGTAGCACAACAATTTACATGCGTTAGAACGCTCGGTTGAAGCATATGCACGACCTGCTTTAGTACGTATCGATAACTGCAATCTGAAAGTGCATTTTGTTTGGCATCATAAGGTTGCAGTGGGACTTCCGTGAGGCTATCAAGTAAAGTATACGGCTCAGGCGTGAATCATCAATCTTTACCTGCAAACTCCTGTTTGACAGCCTGGTGTAAAGACTCGCAGAAAACTATCCTACCGTTTGCCATTCTACTTCTAATAAGATGAGTGAGACACACTGGATATTACCGCGCGAATAGATGGCCAGTGAAGTTGATTGCAATCGCCGCTCAAGGCCTATGCGGTTCTACGATAGCAGGTAGTGTACTTTTACATTGTATGGCCGTGTGCCATAGCAACGTGCACTTGCCATATGTTACCTATTCGATCACTCTGCACTGCCCACCACATCTAGTAAAAATGTGGATTCAGCTGCCTAACCGTCGCCTTCTAAAAGCAAGCTGGAGAAGGATGGGAAAACATCTTTGGTAGCTCATTGGTATGTGCGAAATAGAAAAACCAACGAGGTTTCAACTACAGAAGATAAACTGATAGGCATGAATGTTTTAGAAGATGGATGAACAGGGAAAGCAAGTTGAGGATACCTGATTTGGCAGACAAAAACGTTCACTTCTGAAGATATCACTCACTGAGGAGAACACCTTTGAGAACACTGCATCAACCTACCAATTAACATTTTCATGGGCAGACAGCCGTATTCAATCGGAGCAACCAAGGAAAGTTAGATCAGTCTAATTGCAGCTGATGCCATTATCAGTAGGGTTAAAGGATCCAAGAATGCTGTTCGGGTGACTGCTCATACGGATTTGTTGTGTTTCATCATTAACTGAGGGGAAATCATCTACGCACTGTGATGCTTCAGTGACGCGTTCGCAAAATGCTCGAATATCAACAAGGCAACCAAAGAACACGGTTGTCAGTCTTATATTCTAATCGTTGAGCGTGCAGTAAAAATAGTGGAGATGGATATGGTTAGCTAGCCAAACTAGCTAAGCAATTCATTTCCAACTTACTAGCTCCGCAACGAAAATAACATTTTTGGTGAGCAATCACAAGTGGGACTGGATAAGATTCATCAAAACTTCATAATACAGTACTCTCTCTATATCTAACCGCACCACCACCCCGCAGCGACCCGCTATCTCATAGATAGGTCATTGGTTAGGGCTCGAGATAGCCCAGCGACTGAGACGCGAACCTAGTGACAGAAAGTTCTGGTTCGAACACAACCTCTGCATCTCGACTGCTCCTGTCTAGGCTTGGGTAATCTGGAAGTATTTCGGTCCTTGTGCTTCCTTCGGGCAGCATGACAGCTGGGCACCTATCGTTTTTTTAACATGACCACGTCTGTGTTGCAAGTTTAGGACTACGACCACAGCTCCACTCTGTCAGAATTTGCTTGGCTTTCCTAAAGGACAGAGATAACTGTGTTTGCATTGCGGCTTTCGATTCATCCGGTGGATGAAGAATTTACGTTAACTGTTATTACTGAAGCTCCCTTCTGCCTGATGCAGATGCCGTCACTTCGGCCCCATTTTTATCCAAGCTCAGGAACTCAATCCTATTCGAAATGTCCTTGTTGGTGCTGAAAAGATGGATAACAGTTAGAAGCACCAGTCTACTTTCCTAATGAAGTAACGAAGCATACGAAAATGCCCCGCATTACATGTAATTTCTATGGTTATTGCAAACTGCAACTTGTTCGGTAGATTTAAATGTGCGAGTTTTCATTGAAAGTTCATTCAGCTGTCGTTAACATCAAAAACAGGGACAATTCTAGCTACTTCCTACAGGTGGCCTTTATGTGGCTCCCTACATCACTATATGTTCTTTGAGAATTACACTCATTTGCAAATCAATTTGGTTTTTGCGAGAGACTCAACTGAAACCCAGCTGAATCTCCCGTTTGTGATGTTTTCAGGCAACTAAATGTGCTGCACCAGGCCGCCTCATGTTCCAGTTGCTACGATATTCGAGATATCGCGATACATGTATATACTAATATCGTAGCAACTGGAACATGAGGCGGCCTGGTGCAGCACATTCAGTTGCCTGAAAACATCACAAACGGGAGATTCAGCTGGGTTCCAGGTGAGTCTCTCGCAACAACCAAATTGATTTGCAAATGAGTGTATTTCTCGAAATCAGTCCAATTTGGGTTCAATTAGAACATAAGGTTGACGGACTGCGGTCGAGGACTGCGCCTACCTGATGAGCCCCAAGAAGGGCGAAACCGGTCGTAGGCTGTCGAAGAATTTTCAGCAACCTTATGAGTAGACTATACGCTCTTGTTTCGGTGGTTGCCGTGGCCCAAGGTGAACATGTATTCCACGTGAACGGCACACATTAGAGTTGCGTTCGAGCTGTCGGTGAGGTGACGGATGACATCGTTTTTGCGTGATAATCATTACCAGTTCCTATGGCCGATGTACCCTGTGGCGTTTGCTTGACGAACAGTCAACTTGAAACCGAAAGTCCGAGAAGTTACGATTGCCGAAACACTGCGCAGTTTATGACGGGAACAAAAACCAGTATGGAATAATAGGTCCAATAATGAGCGACAATTCAAGATGGGGATAGCGGCAACTGTAGACGAGTCTATAAAATCACGTGATCTGTTCAACAACAAACATCACATAATTCATGCAATAAACCACACTATTCAAAAGCCTTGGTCAAAATGTTTCCACTACTGAACAACAAATCCATGGGCCTGTATTCCTCCCGCAGCGCAAATATGGAAGACTCAGTCCACTCCAGCTCCTAAATTTCAAACACATCAACTGAGAAGACACATCCCTCCTGCTTACATGTCAATTAGTTTCACTGAAATCGCAATGAAAAGTACATCGATGGAACAGACCGATAACTTCCTCAAGGTGCAAACGAACACAGCCTAGAGTTTGGCACGTCCAGTGAATCAGCAATCAACAAGCTGTCGGTCAGTCATCCGAAACCCAAAATCATCTCACCACATATCACTCAGTAAACACCCGGTCAGCTATTCAAAAATCTGTCGCAAGATCATAGGCTCCAAGTGCTAGCAATCTGTGAGTAAATGTTGGATGAAACTGCGCGTTTCGTTTATCTCAATGTCCACGAAGTTCTGATGATAATAAATCCTCTTGCGGATAAGATGTCATCTTCCTCGGTCATTACTTTTCCGCCCACGATCTTCAGTCTTCGAATGTCAAATTTCATCCACATTAACTTGGTGATTTGGTTGCTGCACTGTATTTCAGTTATCTATCCCTCAGCCACGTAACGGATGTGGATTAAGAGAGAATCTCGGTACAAACCAGACAAGGTCCCCGATGTTGATTACAATAACAGAGCCCGTGGCACGCTACATGTATGGAATCGCTTGCTCCCTCAAGTGTGCAAAAGCAGTAGATGAAAAAACAAATTCAACGATTACAATGACGAGGGCGACATAAATTGATGATTCGTCGCATCGTAGGAACTGTAGTATTGGTAATAAACAAGGCGATTAAGCTGCAAAAATTGGGTGACCCTACAAGGAAACCACTAATGAATGAGTTTAGAATCCCATCTGAAGAAAAAGGCTGTTCACTGCCGAGAGCTGTCAGCTTACCGCGTGTCGGGCTTGGGTTCCACAAAGATTTCCCAGGCTACACCGCCTTAAAGTCCATTTGGAAATATGCAACCACGCCAGGAATATCAAAGGGAAGCAGTCAGTCTAAGAGCAGCAAGACCTCGAACTACTCATTAATTATATAACTTGCACTTTTTACGCCAGCGACTGAACAGAAATATCAACATAGAGCAGCATGTCTTCTGTCAGTTCTAATGAGATGGATAAACGGGGTGCAGTTGCCAACTTCCTTGTGAACTTCTGAAAATTTCGGGGTAGAAATGCTCCAGGGGTTTTCGATCGCAAACGACCTTGCTCTACCTGGTTCAGATCCTCCAAAGGTGCAATTAATTTTAAATAACCTAAATAATTCCGCCGAACCGTTTGTTATGCGCTTCGCGCCTGCAAAGTGTAAACTGCTGCTACGAGAGTGGGTGAGATCAAACCCGAACCCCATGCTTACAGACCAACCAATCGAAGTGGTAGATAAATTTGTTCAAGTCGGCAGATGTACAAGTCCCGGCGGACCGGCTGGAGACGATGATACCTTTTCTATCGGAAAGGCCAGGGTAGTTTTTGTCAACCCTCGACACCTATGGAGACTGCGTGACATCAGTCCGTCAAAGGCACAGTATACACTGCAACGGTGCGATCCACACTGTCAGTTTGACCAACGGTGTCTCCTAGATGGGGACCCTGGGGACTCAACTCATCAGTCGTGAATGACACCGGCAGAAATGGCGCAATCACGCAGTCAGTGGCGTTCCTGCATCAAATCTACCGCTTTCAGTGCGCAGCTGTCCAGTTTCACCTTCCTTCACAGCAATATATAATACGAACTAACTGATTACATCTTCAATGATTGACTGCCTCTTTCCGCACCCTCCCATTTTCCGGTGACCAAAACAGTGGCAGTCGAAACCAACGCACCCTTAGTACATGGTTTACAGCTGACAACTTGAACTGAAATGGAAGGTTATGTCTCCACTGCACTACGTTGGTGTTTGGTTCGTACTTCAGTTGATGCTATTGAATGGTTCGTAAGCCTTGTTTTATGCCCCGGCAGTCTTCGGACCCAAATACTGAGTTAAAAATTTTACGTAATTAGACACTGTCCGAAGATCTGTGAATTGGTGAAGCCCCATCAGCTTGGTTCGGAGGAAGTTTTTTTTAAAACCTACGAGAATTAATTCATCTCTGTCGGGAATGTCTTTAGGGATACCACAGTGAACTTTTCTTCGGAACTATCAAACCAACCATACCTTGAAAATCTATGATCTACCAATGTCTTCGAAAGCACAACGTCGCTTGACAGTTGTCATTCTAAATTAGTGCTTAACTGACATACAACCGTGAGAAAAGAAAGTCTAAGTGAAGAATTGAAAGGAAAGATGAGGGTGTGGAATTAGTGAGAAGGCGTCCTGTCTTTAGGGGAAACGCTCAAGAATACGGTTAGTACACCCGTAGACAGCATTAAAACAAACATCTGAGCATCACGTCGAAAAAGGTGCCATCGGCGGAATCCATCCAGAATCCTTTACGAACTTCAAGCGACATAAGTCCAGCGCACAACGCACAGACGAACTACAGCCGGACAGTCCAGCTAGGAGATGACAGCGTGCACACCACTGGCACCGCTTACGTTCCACGTCCTGCAAAGTTTCCAACCACCTTCAAGCAGGACCACGTGGGATTCAACAAGGAGGACGCGAAGATCCAACGGCATTCAGTTTGACAGTACCCACTTTTATTCCAAGTTGCCACATTATTGCCTGTTCGCCGACAACCTTTCGTCAACAATAGCTTGGAATAGTTGGTGGTGGACATATGTAACACACGACCCAACCGCCTCAATCTGCTAAGTTTAATGTACTGCTCTACAGAGTCAGATTCGATATCAAGTGCCCGCTTACACACCACTTCTCATGCACTCTCTGCAGCCAGCTAACTCTCGCTATGCTAGGGGGACACCGGTGCTCAAACATTTGAAGACGTCTAACGTCCTCTGATCGGAGAAGCCAGATCTCACAACTATGCAGAAAGATCGCTTTCACAGTTGTCTTGCATTCATGGCCCTTTAGCTTCAGCGAAATTCGGTTCTGACACCATAACTGATGCAAGTTGGTGAACGCTACTCATGCCCTGGTTAGCCGCGCATTAACTTCACCTGTTACAGTATAATCACGGTTTACGCAGTTGCTAGGATACGTGAACCAGTCAGCAAACTCAAGCTCTTCATTTCAAAGGTTCAGAGAAGCACAAGGAGAACGGCAATCTTGCAATAAGACTTTGCACTTTGGACGGGCAAAACAGATGCCGAAACAGGGAATCACCTCCGATATTCTGGTTAAAGTGCTTTGCAAAGACAAATAACTATCAAACAACAAACGATGTTGTCCGCATAATCAAATCCATTATTCTCTCTATGTTATGTTCTACTGCTCTAAATTGAGTGTGAAAGTGTAGGAATCGAACCTGAACAGGACTGCCAGGCATTGCATGTCTTTTGAGACTGGTGAGAGTACTACATAGCTCAGTAGGCCTACATGTATTGTAAGCGGTCATTGTAAGTCCAAACACTGTTACGTTGAGAGAGTCGTCCAATTTAAGTGGATAGAATTCTGAACCGGTTTCCAGTAGATGAGACGGTCAAAAAACCGATTACTTTATCCCCATTGATTGTCACTATTTCCCGAATCTAAAAGGACGATCGTGCATGAAGTTATAATTTGTTCCAACAACCAAGAGTACACCGAAAAACGACGGTTTTATCCAGGATTCGCTAGTTCAAACTGAGAGAGAGAGAGAGATAGTTCAGTGGTTACAGCGCGAATTTACTAACCAGAAGGTCCGCGGTTCTAACCCGGACACAGGGTTCTAACCCCTGTGTAGGCTTGGGCAACCTAACAGTATCCCAGCCTCATGCTTCCTTTGAGTGGCATGGCAGTCAGGCACCTAAACAGTGCTACAGCTGAACCAGTAACCACCAAAGACGTTTGAGAACTGACCAATGAAAAGTCGAACTAGAAACCTTGCTCTTCCAAATGCAATTAGTTCCACTAAGTGGACTTTCTATTACGGAAAAGATAATGTTGCGACTGAAAACCATTTTGGTACGTATATTGGTGGTACATATTCCGGTATTCCTAGTGTTAAGTTGATAAAATCAGTTTGTGTGGTGCAAAAAGCCTTTTTGCAAGACATCCGCCTGTCAAACCCAAAAAACCCACTCAGTTTTCTTTTAGTTTTTAGGTGTAATCTTCATAGATGTTGCAATGCTCTAGATCTGTAGACGTGTTTTACTCTAGCGACTTAATAAAGCAAGCAAAATAACACCTTGTCAGTTTTGTCTTTTCAATGCCCTGATCACAAACGAAAACTCTGAGTGCCGTGTGTATGGTGCCAAGAATCAATGGCTGGGAAGAGGGTTAGGAGCTTAGTTCTTGTCTTCTTATTTTAAGATGACCTTGATCCTCTGTCAGTTTCTAACTTAAATGCTTCCCTAGACGTCAGTCTTCGTCTTATGCTCTTCTCGAAGCCGCCAGCAATCTTCCTCCTGATTGTGCTTCGTGCACGTTGTCCTGGATTTGCTTGTGCACTTTCTGTGATCTTTTTTACAACATACACGGTACACATGAGACAGACAGTTCAAACGAGCCAACAACAGACAAACAGAATGATGAGATGCAGTCCATCTAAAGGGACTAGAAAAGCGCAGGACGCAGGAATCCAAAACACTCCAAAACTAAATAACTGCAGATTTACACATGAATATTCCAAACATATGAATCATGAATATATATGACACAATTTGTACCTGTGATTAGAGCGACCTTCTGTGTAAATGATATCATATCCATAGCAATCTAAAAATAGAATGCGACAGTGACACCGGTGTAGACAAGAAAACCATAGCAGAGAAAAGTGCGTATGACTAGAATTTATTGAACAACAAGAGAAAAGAGAACAAATAAGTAGGTTGAAATGCAGCCATTATCTGAAGTTCTAATAAAAGAAAAATCGACTACAAAGTAAGTGATATCACGTTTAAAATGTTTTAGTCTTACAGTAGAAAAGGAGAAATGCGAGGGTGCTAAAGTGACAAGTTTTCGACAGAACCGGATGGGATTTCCATCGCTGCATTAGCTGCCTGTTCCATTTGATCATATTCATCCTTATGATACAAAAAACGCCGACATTCGCACAGACGTTCGCCCAGAAGAATGGCTTGGCGGCAGTTCTTGATCCAAATAAGCGGCTTCGAATGGTTACTTGCGCCATAGGATCCCACTTCACTGACAGTCTCAGACAACTGGTCTCCGCAGCTGTCCTCTCCAAAGCATTTTAGACGCCTGCATACTTGAAACAATGTCAGCATTGGAACATACCTGCAGGAACATTCGTCCGGAATATCTTTACATTCTGACATTTTAATGCGCCCTCCGAAATGCATCGCCTCGACGGTTTCCTCGCTTAGAGCTTTCAGAGGCATTTGATTCACCACAGAAAAGGTGTCGCGCCGACTGTGTTTATGCTTTATAGGATCAGGTGACCCGAATTCGTCTCCCTCTTCTTCGTCATATTCTTCATCTGTTTTCGCGCCAGTTTACGGTATTAAAGAACAAGTCACATACAGATCTTTATAAGGCCAACACCAAGAATGAGTAACAAAAGCAGGCGATCTCGCATTTAGCCTGAGTAACCGTATGACATGGAAAGTAGCACTGAAAAGAGGAGAACTAGAGTAGGTTGTCAGCAACGGTCCACACACATACCTGCTGTTAAGTGAGACGCAGCTTTTCGAAAGTCCAATGTCCAGAGGGCTGAATTTCAACCAGCTTTACTATTATCAGGCAAGCCAAACCTCTACAAACGGTCCTGAAAAGTATAAAATGGATGTTTTGTACACGGAAATATAGAAATCTACTTGTTCGAACGGATATGCAGAGTTATTCGCTCACAAGAATCGCTCAAAAAATACTATCCTTAGAAGAAGGTAACTGGAAACCCCTATTTTCACCGACACAAACTGAGAATCCACCTCGTCGATACATTTTTAGCACTTTCGTTTCTTTTCAAACGGTGTGGAAGGAATGGTCAAGAGTCACAATCGCCTTGTCTCAAGCTCTTTGGGCACAACTTGGGGATTATAGACACTGACATGCATAGCATAATCAGAGCGAACGGCATTCCTACAGCAGAACAATCGCCTTCAATCAGATCAGTCGGTAAGACTCAAAAGTACTGAACGACAGGCCCGAGTCGAACCCAACCCTGGCTTTTCGAGTGCATTTAGCTGGGCCAGGAAAACACGGCAGTATCCTAGCCTCTGTGCTTCCTTCCAGTTGCATAGCAGCTACGCATCGGAAAGGTGTCATGGCTGAACAATGTATTCAATAAGTAACTATCTTCTCCAATCGATCCAAACCGAAAGTTGATTTGCATTCTTGCGGTACGACATCTGTAACCCTCCCTACCAATTCCTGGCACACTACCGTCATCACTGTACGGTTGTCGCCCGTTCCCTTTACCGGTGTATGACCCAGAACCACTACAGCTTCAATAACTGAATCGTACCGAACAAAGGTAATCAGCTCAGGTCGAAATGTCCACGACATCAGTCCTGAGCTACTTACAAATACCTGACGCAAAGAAATACCGTTCTTAATGAACCTCAGTTTTCTATGGCAGTTCAATTTCTAAACGCTGTAACCATTTCCAAAGCAACGAGGCGCCATTCGATAGAATCAGTCGCGAAGACCGATATGTTCGATGGTATAACGGAACAGTCTAATGATGCAGAGGAAGCAGATGCAAACGGCATGAAAATAATTGCCAGGTAATACAGACTGGCCTAAATATCTGTCAACTGTATTTCCATGTAAAGATGATCAGAGATCATCTGAAAAAAAGTATAAAAAACATGGAAACAAGTGTCATGGCGAGATGAAGAAATTCCATAAAGAGTTAGAGGTTGTAACAGCTTGGGAACACAAAAAGCGATGGAGGGAGAGAGGAGCAAACGTCCCAGGTTTGCAATGAGGAATCGAGACTCGATAGGGGTGGCTGGAGGTGAACAGGTTGGTAGTATGGTTAGAAGCCGGCACTCGATAGGGGTGGCTGGAGGTGAACAGGCTGGTAGTATGGTTAGAAGCCGGCAGAGACTGAAGTTGCTAGTTTCAGCGAACATCTACCGTGGTTCAACGGTTCTTATGGTGAGAAAAGTGTGCGGAGTATTGAGCAGGGAGGATATATCAATGAGGCGTATGTTTGTTTTCAAGAGAATCTAGTCGAGAGGCTCCGACAAAATCTGTCCCCTTTGCCATGGGGGTCTGCCTTGAATATTTCAATGATCCCCCCAGGTTACATGGGCCCGAACTTCGTCCCACAAGGTACAACCATGCCATGAAGGCCAAAAGAAAGCAAGCAGACTACGAGAATCGAGACACCGAACCACGAGTAATCGTATTACGAGGCAGATTCAAGGTATCCCTAAAAGTCTCTGATGGAAATCTGAAGACTACATTATTTACATGCATGCCTATAATTATGGATGCTGACTTCCCCCGAAAAAGAACAGGTTGGGAAAAGGAGGCCCTAAAAGCCTCATACTCTGATCGTAAAAAGGTTCAACGTGACCGCCGACGAATTATGCAACACGGTTGAAATAGTTAAAACCTGCCAGGAGTCCAATGCGGCTCAAAACACGTTCCATGTGCGCATTAGCATCAGGAGACACTTATATCTTACTCCCTACGCCCTCAGACTAGCCCCTATCCTGGAGCCGAGCAGATCATATTACTGAGTCATCAGCCCCGGGTAGGATCCCCCAAGCCGACCCTACTACCTGCTACCTTAGGGGTCAGACTCTTGAGTCAGAAAATAGGGACAAAGCCCCATAATAAAAGCCTCCCTCTTCGCACCGCCTTTCGGGGCCTGCTTTTGAATTAAAGGCTCGACGTAGGCTAACTCAGCTAAACTCTCTTCCTCGGCCTGGAAAGCCGAAAAGTATCATATATCCAAACAGTTATCTGCTCGCCGATGTCCCTCCCCAATCCCTTCTCGCCTCACAAGCAAAAGTTGCTTGATCATTTGTAGTTATCAGTTATCTGACCGATATGTCCTAACCACTCCAATACTCATAAATAAACATTATACTTTGAAAACCCACGAAATTCTTTGCATGGAGAAGCCTTCACCGTCCGCGCTCTATGTTAAAGTGGCAGACAGACAATGCTTGCCCAGACCTCACGCCCTTTCAGAATTGATGCATACTGTTTCTCTGAAGTAGGCATACAAGACCCAACAGCGGTCATACCTCTTAAATGGTTCAGTGGTTAGAGCGGTCAGAATTTACACCGAAAGGTCCGTGGTATGAACCCGACCTCTGCCTCTCGACTTCCCCTGTCTAGGCTAGGCCAACTTGACAGTAACCCAGCCCTCGTGCTTCCTTCGGGTGGCATGCAAGCTAGGCACCGGAAGGGTGTTACGGATGAATGATTATCTTTTTTATTATTATCACAAATCTTAGAGCGCCCTAAACGGGTTCAGCCTTTTTATATCTTACTCTTTGTGGGTCTGAGGATCCAGATGCGATCACTCGCGAAATATATAGGCTGAACGCGCTTTCCTAGATTGGATTCCAGTGAAAAGTCATCTTTACACTGTTCCATTATTCAGCTCAATCAAGCTCAACGTTACTCGACAAAAAACTTATGCATGTTTGTATTGTCTGCTCACGTCCCAATGGACTGCAGTTTTGACGCTAAGGGAGCTTTCTGCAGGGATTTATCCAGGCTGATTCGCCAAACACTGTCCGCGGTATAAAATCCCAGGTCGGCCGTCTGAGCCGAGCAGTCGACTCTGAGTCGATGCCCATCATCAACATTATCATCATCATCGTCATCATCATCATCATCGTCACCAACAACAACAACAACAACAGCAATAGCGACAGTAGTGCTCCGCTGCCGTATAAATATGTCCATTTGTTTGAAGAAAGCATTACAGTGGAAAGGGGAAGAATCGTGCAGGGATAAGGACATAGAAATAGTCTACCACAAATATCCGAGGTGCCTACACCTGTAACCCTCAGTCAGTCGAGCTTTTCCTAACATAATTCATTCCTTTCTCCTATGCAACATTCTGCCCACCTCTAGGCTTGCGCTACTCCAAATTATCCTGTCATGATTGTTGTCACCCCGTACATTCGTACCGAATCTTTTTATGTACATTCAGCCCATCCACACTTGTTCCTAGAAAAGTAAAATGTTTTTTGTTCTGGATAACTGGGACTCTTCTAACCGGTTCTCATTCTAAGCGCCACGAGTATTCGAGCTCTTGGCGGCCTGTTTCAGTTTCGTCACATACCCTTCGGTGTCACAAACGGTACAGAATGTTTTCAGCGAACTACTGACGGTATTATCAGGTCCGAAAAGCTGAAAAGCACGTACGCCTACATAGATAATGTAACAATACCCAAGAGGAGCACGACCTCAACCTCCTGTCGTTTTGTAAAACTACAAGGAAGTGTGGAATCACACTCAACGATAACAAGACCGTCAGTGCCTCCTAAGTTGTAAGGCTTAAAAGGGTACCATAAGGCCCAATCCTGAATGCATTGGACTCATCCGTTAGTTACCACCTCTGCGTACCGTCACGGAAATGCAACGCGTCATCGGTATGTTCGCGAGATAGCTCAGTGGTTAGAGCGCGAGCGTACTGACCGAAAGGTCCGTGGTTCGAACCCTGCCTCTGCCTCTCGACTTCCCCTGTCTAGGCTTGGGCAACCTGGCAGTATCCCAGCCCCCGTGCTTCCTTCGGGTGGCATGCAAGCTAGGCACCGGAAGGGTGTTACGGATGAATGATTTATTTATTTATTTTATGTTCGCCCATCGGATATTTTCGCCTTCGAATAAAATTAATAAACTGATAAAAGAATAAAACATTCCCTCTACCTGCTGACGCCCAATAATTTACGAACTGAAAAGTACTACGCTGATACGATCGACTATAACGAGCCTTTGGTTGTTAAAACGGATGCCTCCGATGTTGCTATAGCCATATCCCTCAGCCAAAACCATCGAGTGGTGGCCATTTTCTCGAGGACACACAACTCGAGCGACAAGAATTATTCTTCCACTGAGAAGAAGGCGTAAGCTATCATCAAATCCACCATGAACTAGCGGCACAATCTACTCGGAAGGCCCATCAAGTCGATCACCCACCAGCGTTCGGTCACCTTCATGTACAGCAGTGGACAGAAGAGTAAAGTGAAAAATGGCAAAATACAGCGCTGGAGGATTAAGTTATCCGAGCATAAGTCATCACCATCAGAGACAGCAACATCGGTGTTGACAATGATGCTTCACTGCCAGACCTAGTACAAGTGTGCTGTCATCTATCAACCTGGCAAGAACAATCATGTCGCCAACACTGTCACGCAACGTATATGATTCTATGGGGAGCAAGGATCAACTGAGAGAACTAATAACCCACTTACTCCGCCATCCAGGAATCACCCGTAAGCAGCAGTTTGTACGTTGCAATAATCTGCCCTACTCTGTTGACGATGTTAAGCATGTTATTTCCACCTGAAACGTGTGTACCGAGCCGAAGCCAAGACTCTGGAAATCCTCTGATAATTTCATTAAAGCAACACAATCGTTTGGTCGTTTGAGTTTGGATTTTAAAGGTCCCTTCCCATCTAATCCGTCACGAAGAGACTGGACCTTACCGTGGTGTGGCGGTTTGTGTACCTCGGCGACCCATTGAGCTATACTGGGAGTGCCCGCGTGACACTCACAGAGTCTCTCATACCAGGTTGGTCCATGGGTAGAGGTCTGACGAACACAGTCTCCTGGCCCTCCAGGTTGGGGGTTGGAACATGTGTGGCGACGTGTTCCGTAAAAATGGTAATGCACTTGCATTTCCAGCCCAACACCGCTGCCTTGCGGTTAGGCTTTTGAGCCAAAGGCTTTGGTTGAGGACCCTAATCGTCCTCCTGTCTAGGTGTGGGCGCCCTGGCAGTATCCCAGCCCTCGTACAACCATGACATTCACAAATAACAGTACTTTCATGCCACATCGGCCGTCGCGTGGTGCCATCAGCCGGGTCGCCTTACTTGCTGCATACAGCAGCGCGGGTAAGCGAAAACATGCTACTGCTAACGCCTCCCTTCTTACACTTTCACGTTTTCCGTCTTCCACCCTCCCCCGCCCAAATTTTAATACTTTCTCCGCAGGTATCAGCTCTAGGACTGATCGGTTTCCCCGCCCTGCATCACACTTAGCTGCAGATTCTGTACGTCCGAGTTCAGCTACAACCCGAAACACTACGAAGTCTGTTTTCAAACCCCGAAAGCCTGTCTACTTAGCCACCTTTAATGTTCGTTCACTGAAGCAAGCAGGCCAACAGGTGGCTCTTGCTCGTACGCTGGATTCCCTCAGCATTGATGTATGTTGTCTGTCAGAAACAAGGACGCAGGACGCAAGTACCGTGATCGAACTGACTGCCCCCTCGCTCTCTTCCAGGTTCCGGCTGCGCACCTCTGGTGATGCAAAGGCCGCTGCAGCTGGATATGCTGGAGTGGGTATTGTACTGAGTGAACGAGCGGAAGCGTCTCTGCTTGATTGGATACCCGTTGATAGTCGCCTCTGTGCGGTTCGTTTGGCAACATCTGTGAGAGAATCTAGAGGAAGTGAGGTCCATCGCACCTTGTTTATTGTGTCTGCTTACGCCCCAACTGACTGTAGCTCTGAATCTGCCAAGGACAGTTTCTATGACGCTCTAGGTGCCCTTCTACAGCAGGTTAAAACCTCAGATATCGTTGTGGTTGCTGGTGATATGAACGCCCAGGTAGGTAGACTGAGCGCTGCTGAGGCCCGATTGGGTGGTCGTCTTGGTTTGGACACGAGACGCACGGACAACGGAGACCGCTTACTTCAGATGTGTGCCGATCACAGACTGTTCCTTTGCAGTACGAATTTCCGGAACAGCGGAAATCGCTTGACAACGTGGTGCCCACCAACAAACCAGCGACGAACCCAAATAGACCACATCGCCGTGAGTTATCGGTGGCGAGGGTCGATCACCGCTTGCCGCTCCTTCTGGAACACCAGCGTGGACTCCGACCATGCACTTGTACGCTGCTGCTTTTCATTGCGCTTTTCAGGTGTACGCAAAACGCGCACACCTCGCTTAGCCATTGAGAAGCTAGTGGATCCAGAAGTCAAACGAAATTATCAAAACCAACTCGTCGAATGCCTGCCGGACGGTACGGTGTCGGATATAAACGGCCACTGGGAAAAGATATCCAAAGCGCTACTCAAGGTTGGAACGTCTGTTTGCGGTACAACCCAGCCAACCTCTTTCAAACACTGGATCTCTGATAGGACCGTGTCTTTGCTGGAGACCCGGCGACAGATTCCCCCTGGCCGCCACCACAACTCCACCCGACGCATCATCCGACGCCAAGTGAAACTGAGTGTCCGTGCAGACCGAGAAGCGTGGTGGACCCGAAAGGCCCAAGAAATGGAAGATGCAAAGAATGCTGGAAATGTGCGCAGGCTGTTCCATTTGATTCGTTCGACTGGTCCTCGAAAACCTCTTGTCAGCGAAACAATCAGAGACCAAAATGGCTCCCTGATATGCAATAAAGCAGAACGTCTGGACCGCTGGGCACAGTACTTTGAACAGCAATTCAGCTGGCCACCTGCTACCTCCAATCAAGAGACCTGGCCTTCAACAGAAAGCTGGACCGTAAATATGGAGTCGCCTTCGGTCTCAGAAGTGTCCGAGTGTATTTCTCTACTCAAGCGTCATCGTGCTGCTGGTCCTGACGACCTTCCACCTGCTCTTTTCAAGGATGGCGGTGGGCTCCTCAGCCAGTGCCTGTCTAGACTATTTGGGTCTATCTGGGAGAAAGAGACCGTCCCAGACAACTGGGGTGAATCGATAGTAGTGCCCATTTTCAAAAAGGGTACTCGCAGTGAATGTAGCAACCACAGAGGTGTTAGTTTGACTCCTGTTGTGACAAGGCTTCTGGCGTCATTGATTCTTCGTCGTCTTACGATGGCACGCGAAACCTTGACTCGTGAGAATCAAGCGGGATTTCGACCGGGTAGAGGCTGCATTGACCACATCTTCACACTCCGTCAGGTGTTAGAGCAACGCCACATGTACAGACGACCCACAATCTTGGTGTTCCTTGACTTCAAGGGTGCGTTTGATTCTGTCGATCGGTCAGTGCTGTTAAATATACTTGCTCAACAGGGTATGCCCCAGAAGTTTGTAAACATAATCCGATCCCTATATTCACATACTTCTGGGCGGGTGAGAGTGTATGGCGAGCTCTCCAAAAGCTTCCCTACAAAAAGTGGTGTCAGACAAGGATGTCCACTCTCTCCATTCTTGTTCAACTTCGTCATTGATGAAATAATGAGGCGAACGCTGGAAGGTCTTCAAAACCCCGGTGTTCAAATCGTTGCTGGTGAGAGCCTTGTCGATCTGGAGTACGCAGATGATATCGCCCTCATCTTTGAAGACGAAAGTGAAGCACAAGCCCTGTTGAACAGACTGACCACCATCATACCATCTTTTGGCATGCGCCTTGCACCTTCAAAGTGCAAAGTCATGCTTCAGAACGTGCAGTCTCCGGACATATCCCTTAAAATTCAAGGAGAATCACTGGAGATTGTGGAAAACTTTACATACCTCGGTAGTTGTATTAGCTCTGACGGAAGTGTGTCTGATGAAGTCAGTGCAAGAATCTCAAAGGCTCGAATCACGTTTGCTAATTTGCGTCACTTGTGGCGTCAAAAAGGCATCTCACTAGATCTTAAGGGTCGTGTGTACCAGGCTACAGTAAGGGCTGTATTGTTGTATGGGTGCGAGACATGGCCTCTACGGACAGATGATGTGAGGCGTCTCCAGGTTTTCGACCACCGATGCCTCAGAAGCGTGGCTGGTTTTGGATGGCGTCAGCGTGTTAGTCACGAGGTGATTAGAAAACGGGTATTTGGTTGTGCTGCAGGTACATCAATTGGGGAAATCATCCAGCACCACCGACTAAGATGGCTCGGTCA
This sequence comes from Clonorchis sinensis, assembly GCA_003604175.2. NCBI lineage: Eukaryota > Metazoa > Platyhelminthes > Trematoda > Opisthorchiida > Opisthorchiidae > Clonorchis > Clonorchis sinensis. The sequence goes on from CM030369.1 coordinate 199,521,714, forward strand.
TGTACTACGCATGCCGAAACACCGTCTACCGAGGCGAGTGTTGTTCTTCGTGCCTCCTTCAGACTGGCGCAAACCGCGAGGTGGACAGCGCATGACTTGGCAGAAAGGCGTGAAAGAGATCACGAAGAGTTTAGGTGTTGTTGGTGCTGTACGCCTTCCAGGATGGGGTCAGTGGCGTTCGTGCTGTCAGTTTCTTTCCAGATTGTCTGATTGAGCGGTTGGAGGTGTAGGCACCTCAGAATGCTTGACATAGGCCAGCACTAGGTCCCCTCCCTCATCCACTCTTTTTCTCTTCTTTTCACTCTAGGGCTTTTAATATATAATTATATATATATGCATATGAAATTAGACGAACTTTATGGTTGTACGGCAGTGAAGCATCAGTGTCAACACTGATGTTGCTGTCGTTGATGATGATGATGATTCCCATCTAATACACGCAATCGCGATACGCTCACGAGGATTGACGACTTTTCAAGACTCCATTTGCATTCACGTGTGCGGACATAACCTAAGAAATTATGATTGACTGTCCCACACAAATCTATTTATTCGAAACGCCAGTCTACATCCATTCCGACAAAAGCTCGCCGTACATGTCGTCAGAGATTAGAAGCTTTCTCCACGGGAAGACTGCTGCTACGAGTCATAAGTCGGTTTATGATCCAAAAGGCAACGGCCAGGATGAGCGTCCCAATGGTACCCTTTGGAAAACAATAAGCCAGACAATCTGCCGTGATCTCATTGGGAATCGGTACTACCTGGTGCTCTGCACAGCCAACGGTCACTGTTATTTGCGACCACTAACTGTACCCCACATGATCAGTTGCTTCAATACGCACACCGTTCAACTTTGGAATCTAGTTGCGATTTTGGTGATCCACCCATAGCTCAGTCCTGTTACTGCCAGGTGATAAGTTACTCAACTATCAACCACTAGTAGAGGAAGTCGACCTCAAGGGCAGCTTGTTTTCCTGCTTGTTTCAGAGTGCCTCGAGAGTGAGCCTCGAGGCTTGAAGATTGACTGCTAGATGCTTGAGGATTTCAGCACCGCATAACACGATGTTCCTTGCGAAACTGACGCAGGACGAACGGAGTTATCAGTCCTAAGTGCTGGGCCTACAAGAGGAGAGCTATTAATGGGGTAGGGAGAGAGGGAAGAAAAGAATGTGAGAGAGAAAGAAAGAAGGCGTCAGGGGTAGCCTTTCTTCGCTTACCCGCCCTGCTGTATGCAGCAAGTAAGGCGGCCCGGCTGATGGCACCACGTGACGGCCGATGGGGCATGAGTTTATTTGTATATGTGAAGTTCATGGTTGTACGTGGACTGGGATACTGTCACGGTGCCCACACCTACACAGGAGGACGATTAGGGTCCTCAACTAAAGCCCTTGGCTCAAAAGCCTAACCGCAAGGCAGCGGTGTTTGGCAGGAAATACAAATGCATTACCATTTCTACGGAACAGGTCGCCACATGTTCCAACACTCAGCCTGGAGGACCAGGTGACTGTGTTCGTCAGACCTCCAACCATTGACCAACCTGGTATGAGGGACTGTGAGTGTCGCGGTGACACAAACTAGGTACGCAAACCGTCACACCACGGTAAGATCCAGTCTCTCCGTGACGGCAAGCACAGGCGGGGTCACGGGGACCCCATCCTGGAAGGCGTACAACACCAACAACACCCAAACTCTTCGTGATCTCTTTCACGCCTTTCTGCCAAGTCATGCGCTGTCCACCTCGCGGTGCGCTATTCTGAAAGAGGCACCGGAGAACAACACTCTTCTCGGTAGACTGTTTCAGCATGCGTAGTACATGACCGAGCCACGGTAGTCCGTGGTGCTGGATGTTTCCCGGATTGAAGGCACAAACAAATACCTCGTTACTAACACGCTGACGCCATCCAACACCAGCCACCCTGAGGCACCGGTGTTCGAAAAACCGGAGACGCTTCACATCATCTGTCCGCAGAGACTATGTCTCGCACCCATACAACAACATAACCCTTACTGTAGCCTGGTATACACGACCCTTAAGATCTAGTGAGATGCCTTTTTGACGCCACAAGTGACGCAAATTATTAAACGTGATTCGAGCGCCAGGATTCTTGCACTGACTTCATCAGACACACTTCCGTCAGAGCTAATACAACTGCCGAGATATGTGAAGTTTTCCACAATCTCCAGTGATTCTCCTCGAATTGTAGGGGTATTTTCGGAGACTGAACGTTCTGAAGCATGACTTTGCACTTTGAAGGTGCAACTGTAACACGCTTGTCCAGCAAATGCCCTGGGCGTTCGTAAACACAGTAAGGTCTTCGTATTAAACCTCTGAGAGTGTACGGAGAGCTCTCCAAGGCTTGCATACACAAAGTGGTGTCCGCCAGAGGTACCCAGTCTCTTCCGTCCAATTTAAATGCGTGATCAACGAGATAACAATGCAAATGCTGGAAAGTGTTCGAAACTCTGATGTTCCAATACCATCTGACAAAAACCTCGTCGATCTGGAACATGCAGACGACATCGTTCTCGCCTTCTGAGAAGGCACAGATGTTTTTGGATGAAATGACCAGTCATCACGTCATTTGGTATGCAGTTTGTGCCAACAAGGTGTAAGATCATGCTCGTGGACATGCAGTCACTGAACACACACTTACAATCGGGAGGCACTCAAGTTGTGGAGCGTTTTATTTATCTTGGAAGTTGCATTAGTTTTGATTGTAGTGTGACAGATGAGGTCAATACACGAATCCGCAAAGGTCGGTCGCGTTTGCTAATTTGGGACATCTATGGCGTCAAAGTGGTGTATCCTTGCCTCCCAAGTGACGCGTGTCCCGCTACAGTGCGGGCTGTCTTGTGGTATGACTGTGTGACTTGGCCTGTTCGAGCAGCGGAACTGAGACGTTTTCAGGTGTTCCACAATCGTTGTCTCAGAACCATAGCTCGTGTGGGGTGGTGTCGGCGTATCCGTAACGAAACAATTAGGAAGCGAGTTTTCGGTTGTGCAACAGGTACGTCCATTGAAGAATGTGTCCAGCGCCAGAAGCTGCATTGGTTGGAACATGTTTTGCGTATATCAACTGTAGTAACGGTACTTTTCTCAGCTTAGTTCTCGGTCTGAGCCTCCCAAGCTAGCGTGCGTGCCAAAACAACCACCAAAGGTGTACAAGATATATTAACGCCCCAAACGAAGTCAAGAGCATTTGTACAGCGCTTCATATATAGCGTAAACGGTAATAACTTTCTGGAAATTCTGACGCGTTCTGGATGCACCATGGCAACAAACGTTGGCCAATACTGGGTCATGATTGGCTGTTGGTCCAGATTTCGACCAATCAGATCTGGGCTTGATGCCGGACCGGCAAGCGTCTCGAATTCCTGGCCAATCTTGTGTGGGATAGGCTTTTGGCCGAAGCAGCACCCGACTGCAGGCGGTAGAGCGGGATCTGTGTGGAATTCCGCCTAACACCAACCATCGTTCGCCGAAGAGATTGCTGCTTTCCGTTCACAAATCAGAGTGCTGGGAGCAGAGAGGTGGCCATCCCTTGACCTGGCAGAGAGATATTAAAGAGATTATGAAACGTCTGGGTGTTGTCAGTGCGACTCACCTTCCAGGATGGAGACCGCGTGATCCCCACTGCACCTGGATGGAGGCGCTGCAGTATATGGTTAGTAACTGACGTTAGCGGTGTTCTGGTTGTCAGTTTCTAACCAGATTGTCTGAATGAGTGACCGGATGTGCAAGCACCTCGGAATCATTGTGGTAGACTAGCACTATATCCCTTCCTCCTTCACTTTAGTTCTTTTCTCCAAAATAAAGATTTCAAGTAAATCATGGTTGTACGGCAACAAAGCATCAGTGTTGGAAATCGGTACTATGCTGTCGAGTATGATTACGACTATGACGATGGCGATGATGAAGTCGTCTTCCTGAACTTCCACCCACACACACACGCACACATTGCTCGTCGAGACGGAAGTCGAAAACGTATTTCCTCGCCGCCTAGCCTCAGCGGTTCAGAATACAACCGAAAACATTCTCAATCTGTCTGAATCCAATATGGACATCGAATACCCAGATATGACTGAAACAGCCGGACGTCAGCCCGATAACTCACAAGAATCTCTGACTTCTTCACGGATTCACGGATTGATACACAGGAGCGAGGCTTTTGTCCAAGTTTCCCGGGTCGGTTTTTTTCTTGTCGTTCAGCAGCTGTCGTTCACCTGAAAGGCACAAGTGAAAAAAGGGTGTAGCACTGCTCTTTAAGTTCTCAGCGCGGGGCAGTAGGTTTGCCAGCGCGAGGACTCGCGTAAATAAGTGTCTAACAGTGTTTTGAACTGAGTTCTAGAGGGAGCGTGGACAACCGTCTCAGGAAGGTTATTCCACGCAGCAACTACCCGAAATGAGAAAAAAGCCTGCCTAATGAAGGTGTACGCTCTGAGCTTAAAAATCTTCTTAACATGTCCCCGCCGTGTGTTTGCTGGGTCAACGGTGAAAAACCTGTCGGCCAAGCCTTGTTCAAACAAAGCGTAAGTAAGAATTAAGTCCCCTCAGTATGACCTGCTCAGCTGCAGGGGACTAGATTAATTCGGGGGCGTAAGAAAAAAAACAAAGATGTCTCAATCCTGATTCCCCGAGCACGGCAAAGGCATCGAGCTCATGGCAAGGTTTATTTGTTTTTCGACCATATTAGGCCACTCATCGGTAGGCGACCATTGAGGGACCGAAGTGGGCAGTTTTTAGGGGCAACCTTTTCTAACCCGTCCTTCCTCTGGGGAAAACAGTACCACTTTTTTCATGAATATAGGTATGTTGATCCCCTCGGGAAATCGCCTTACTGTCTTCAACCTCCCATTACAGAGAACAGCACAACTTTACCCCCAGACTGTCTGGTAATACGATCACTTGTATTACCTGGTCCCGCTCCCGTTAGTCTGACCGCCCTCCTTTAGCCTTCAGGGCATGGTTGCGCCTTGTGACACGACGTTTCAGTTAGTACAGCTTGCGGAATCATTGCGGGCACCCAATTCCTGCCACCACGCCAAGGTGTCAGCTTTAGATTTAGACGTAGCTTAGATGCTACCAATGACAGGTTCTACGACGCCCAGTTACGATAAGCTAAGAGCCCGTAAATAGCAGTTATTGTCTGGAATATGATTAAGACGATAGGTAAACTTTGCGCCGCTGGTCATCCTGGAGTTGAATCAAGACACACAAATAGCGGCAAACGGCCGTCTTGAGGGTGTGCTGACCACAAATTTGACTGTGCAGCACTAAGTCCTGAAATAACATAAATCACCTAGCCACACGACAGCCTCCAGATACGAACCAACATCCAAAACAATTAGCTATAGGTGGCGAGGAACATCTACTGATGACCGCACGTTCTGCATGAATTGCGAGCAACTAGGTCTGAGCACAAGGTACCTAGTAAAACTATAAACTTACTCGAAACTCGGACACATTTTTCCTGGTCGGGAGTACAGCACCACTCGACGAGCTGCCAGATATCAGGTGGAAAACAGCATCTGCGCGCATCGCAAAGATTGGCTCGTCGCTCAACACTGAATGGCGTCAGAATCGTTGGACCGAAGAATTTCACCAACCATTCCAATAGCCACATGCAGCCTCTTAACCAAAGTTCCTGGCCTGTAACGGAGCCCTAGGCGGTAAACTTAGAACTTCCGATACCTTTCCTCCCTCAAGCGTCATCGAGCTATTGGTGCTGAATAACTCCCACTCGCTCCGTTTAAGGGTGGAAATAAAATCCTCAGTCAGTGCCGGAACAACTTATTTGCCTCCATCTGAGCGAGAGAAATCATCCCAACCAACTGGGTTGAGTAGATTCATGTATTTGGACAGCACATTTCTGTTCTTCCGGGCGAGGTCCAGAATGGTGGCTTGTTTTCGTATGTTCCATTGGCGGATTTCCGATTTACAGCGGTTCCGCATTTTACGAAATGCCAGCTCATCTTCTGTGTCTCCTGTAGTCAACTTTTTGAAAAATAGTTGTGACCTCTTCCAGAAGACGCCGAGGAAATCACCATTAGATATCGTCATAAGTCTTGATTGGTGCTATAAAATCCACGTTAGCGGGTGGTGGGTATGGCGGCGCACATATCCGCCAAAAGCTAAGAACGACTGAAACCTCGAGTGGACAAAGGACATTCAGGAGATGAAGAAGGGTTTTAAGGATTGTGGCTCTTAATGCGAACAGAAGGTCGCTGCAGCTGTATCTACAGAGTTCGCACATGGTTACGCACAGAATTTACGCAAAATTTACGAGACGACGCTAGGAGATCCGGGAAACTTGGGCGAAAGCCTCGATTTGCGTATCAGTCCGTGAATCCGTGAGTCCCTGAGACAAGAAGAGCACCCAGCCAAAATGCTCCATTATGATTGGCTTATGTGTTGACCAATCAAGGCATTCCGTCTTTTGGCCGTGCCACACATCCATCAAAGTAACGTCATGTGTCATTGAAACTAAGGTATCTGTATACGTTTTCGGCCCTGCCTGAGGCGTCTTATGCCAAACCGATGGGATGCGTCAAAATCTATGGTTAAATCTTATTTGAACCCACCAAATCTACTGGTGTCGGGCAAGGCTTTCATCTACCCCCTTCCGTCCTCGAGTTCACCGTCGATCTGACTGTAAAAGGATCACCACCAGCTTCAACTGCCTCTAAAGTCGAAATCCAGCTAGAGAGCGCCCTCACAGATATCAGGTGTGCCGACTATAAATCATTTCTTAGATCTGACTCTGCCATAATACTGATGGTAACAAATGACTAGGATAATTCCGCTGCTCAGCAAAACGTACAGTGCTGCTTCAAGACTGTTCAGACCCACGTAAGAGCCAATTGGGCAGGTAGATAGTATTGCCCACCTGGGTACCTGTACCGCTCGTCACGGTTTAGCTAAAGGTAATGCTTCCATCCGTGTTACGAAGGCCGGGGCGACTTTTGTAAAGCTGCATCCATTGTGTCGCAAGTGTGGCATCAGCTTACTGCGCAAGGGTTGAGCTCACACCACTGTCATGCGCCGGTTGTTGTTACGTGGATGCTGGAAGCTGAGAAATTTGAGAATTGAAGACACTTTGACCATCTTTGTCCGCAGTCTAGTAGAGACACGGGATGAGTGGTTCTAAATTAAGGTAGCAATAATTAGCCTACGATAGATTTGCTGATCACACTCCATAGAGTGTGCTGACCCATTCAAGTGTTCATTATACCACCCAACCGACTTCCCCAGAAACCCTTTTTGCGCCATCATGTGGAGAATTGAAACAAGCCAGTACATGTCAAACAATGGCTTGGCAATGAAGAATGAAAGCCTTCACCAGCAACCTCAGCAGCTCCAAGCACTGTCGTTTTCCCGAGCGGCAGTACACAGACAGGACAGGTTTATTGATTGTAGATCCTAGCACACGTGTCTCCGACGAGGGGAGATACACCCCCAGCGAGACGGCTAATCGGCAAACTGTCGCGACTTTAACCGCTGTGCAACATGTTCGCGGTTCACTGGTGATGATGATGATAGGCCCAGTTACAAGCATGGCGGCGACCTCCCTCTATATGACGATTTACACATAATCAAAGAACAAGTACGGCAGAGCTGAGGCGCCCTCGTGCTCTTTAGCATGATTAGTTGGCCAGGGAAAACTGAAGGATAAGTGAGGGTTCGTTGGGAAGCTGATCAGGCCAATTTAAAGGTAAATTTTACACGAAAAACGGTGAGGGGAGGCGAGCTCATAGAGATAATCAATACTTAAGGTTGCTCAGCATTAGGTCCGAAAACACTTCCACAGGCGCTGAGAGTAGAGGGACAATGGAAATGGACGCGCGCGCAGGTCCGCCTTTAGACGGGAAACCGATAGATCCAGCAATCTACGCAAAAACCTTCGCTCTGAAAAACTGTCTCACGCCGAAACACCTGCACACCTTAACCCGACACAAGGGTGAAAACGGTGTCTACCGCATACAGGAACTTACTCCTATGACGCCAACGAGCGCCTCCTAAGGGAGCGTAAAGCGTGTCTCGTAGTTAAAAAAGGCCGTGTTTTTCATTGGGCATATGTAGCATTGTTCAAATGTAACTTCAGAATGCTACATTATGCCTCCGTCGGACCACAATCCTTCTCCACGCTCACTCCGCATGTGTCAAGGATACACGTCGCCGTATCAGTGTGAGATAGGTAGCTCGGGTGCGCTGATGACTGTTGGTCTGTTCGCCAAGCTTGGCAGTTGGATTGCAAACGTTTCATCACCAATCGAGGTGACTCAACCCCGCACTGATGATGTCACCTCGATTGGTGATGAAACGTTTGCAATCCAACTGCCAAGCTTGGCGAACAGACCAACAGTCATCAGCGCACCCGAGCTACCTATATTCCACAACATTGCCGGTGTGAGCACTAGCTACCCTGTGAGGGATGTGGGACCAAAATATCCCTGTAATTAGAGTCTGCCAGCCTCATTTGTGTGTAATAAATGGAGAAATCGGTGATTGTATAAGATAGGGGAAAAAGCGGAGCCCGAGTTGGAAAACCGTAGATACACATGTAAAGGGTCGCTGGTGGCGTACGTCCAAAAAAGTTAAAACATTTTGTGGAAATTTTCCGGAGACCGACTGGACCTGAGACTTGAAAATTCGCGAAAATTGTCAACATTTGAGTTTGGACCTTGTATCCGAAAACGTGACGATCGTTCAAGGCCAGGTCTTAGAGGTCAGAATATGACCGCGTAACCGAGTAAATGGCTGTTGTTCTGTATACCAAGCCCCATGTGTTGTTCTCAACACTCAAAAAGCTACAATAAGACCGTCGGTAATTGAAGGCACCCAAAGTGACAAGACGACTGAACATAAAAGCGTGCATAGAAAATGAATCAGCAGGAAAATGAGGCTTGAAACCAGCACAGGAAGCCAGTTTTTACGGTTGAATATGATGAGGGGAGGAGCAGAACAACTACTTGTGGCAACTCATTTTAAAATGAGAGATCAAATATAAAAACACTTCTGTGGTCTGAAAACAAAGGACACACAATCGCGGTCTCAGAAATGAGTACAATGAGGAACGATGAAGAATGGATTGGGGGAGATTGAATACGGTGAAGAGAATATATGAGACACCCGAGGTGCATACGATATTTCAATTGGATGCCGTTCAACCAGAGCAGTTATGCAGGACAAGGAAAGCTGCATGCACTTGATATCTTTGTGGGCTTCTGCTAAAGCTTCCCAGTATGCCTGCTGCATTTTAGCCAGGGGGACGACGTGATGCCACAGTGTCCTTAGATGGCGTAAACGTATGATCATGCCAGACGGTATGTCACCCAAAATTTGGGAATAAACATTATTATTATTATTATTAGTGTGAAGACAATTCCGCCCATGTTTCGTAATGCGTCGAGTATTTTCACTGTAATGGTGGAGAGAAGAGCAGCAGCAATGATGTATGTCGTGGTTACTCCAATCTTCCAGTTGCTAACGCTAAGTTTGGGTCCACTATTTCCTACAAGTAAAACGGAAGGGTCACCGGATCTTAACTTCGGACCATCAGCATACTGTGGGGGCTTGCGGCAATATTAGGGAGCGGAACAGAGGGGATAAACAACGGCTGCAAGTAAGCTGGATCCAAAGTCAGGTCCTCTAAGACCCTGCTAGGGGATAAAATAGGATAAATGAACCTCTGACCCGCAAATGGAGAGATGGCTTGAGGTTGGGGCTTCGAATAGCTGCCTATCATGATCATAAAGCTATCAGCAGTTCTACGCTTCAGGCTCGCACATGGTTCCTGAAATCGCCAGATAGCCCACCTCTAGGCTGGACCACCGATCCCTTTGGTTCGAAAGCCTAAACAAAGCAGTGGTTGGCTCCAAGCCGTCAGATCTTTCCAAAACTGTAAGAAGCCGGCCAGCACGCGAATTCCAGCCCCTGATTTGGGAAACAGGATCGGCGGAAAACCTCGTAAGCTTGACAGATGAGTTAGTTAGAAACAACACATTTTCAGCTGACTTCATATTATTTTTTCTATGTTCGAAAGAGATCGATCGGACGGTAATTCATCGTTCCGTAAAGGACGCACCCTTCAAAGGTGAAAGAAGCGTTGAAGAAGGAAGAGGGGAATCCACTTGACTTGGCTTCCTCATTCGACAGCCTTAGAGACTCCAGTTTTCCAGTCACCGACGGTATCATCCTCTGAAAGCTGGTGACCGGGACATCTCAAACCTCATCCTCAATCTCTTCAATACCTCCTTCATCATTGACACTGTTCCAATTCAGAAGAAGCACCCTACCATTGTTCCACAATATAAGTCAGGTACATGGACTGTTCCAGCTAGCTATCGTGGCATCCACCATACTTGTTTGCTCTCCCGTACCCTAGAGCGCCTCATCAAAGCCCGTGTATTGGCGTACCCGCTCACCACCAATGCCCCTAAAACTTAACAATACGGGTTCATGCCCCGGGGGCCAGCCAACAAATGCTAGGTGGATTTCTCTAATGATATTTCGTCCGCTTACGATGCCAGGCTGAGGATCATTTTTATCTGCCTTGATATTTGCAGGGCGTTTGACCAAGTCCTTCACGGTGCACTCCTCAATAAATTGCAATCTATAGAGACAGAAGGCCCGCTTCTGCTTGGCTCATTCTACACTTTTTGGGTAAACCCAAATTGACAAAATCGGATATCTCTCCCTTTACCACCTTCCATCATCGGCGGAGTTATCCAGAGCAGCGTGCCTGACCCCTAACTATTCTCGCGATACATCAATAACGTCACTGAGTCGATCACCCACGGATACCCTTTCATGTTCCCTGACGACATAAAGATAGATTACACATTCCGGGTCAGTGGCTCTAATTCTACTCTAGATAACGTTAAGCCTGATCTGCATTATTTGTCCCTCTGGTCATCTAACTCCGGTCTTTTTCGCCTTTCCGAAATGCCATGCTTTCTCGCATCAATTCCGGGTTCCTACTGGGATGGACACTCGATTCTTACTCTTCCCGAAGTGGGGGCCTCAGCCTCAAGTCCTCCTGTGCGTCTAGGTTTTCTCAACATGCCTGTTAAAAAGTGGCTAAAACCCGCAAGCCCTGTGTCTTCATTCGCCGAGCATTGGCATCCCTAAGAAGTTTATAAGACCTTTTCTGGAACCTAGTCCTGAAGGTTCTCCAAAGTACTAAAAGTTGTGTAGGACCTTCGTGGATAATGTGCAGGGATCACCTAGTAAATCCTTTTTCTCGGCATCATCCACATTGTTAGTTAGTCTCCACTGTTTGTCACCTTGGCTGTATCCTTTATGGCTCATGCGCATTCGGTTTAATGTAGGCCTTCTGCATCGTTTAATCAGTAGATGAGCGTACGTAGCTGATCGCCGCCCTGAGCTTTCTTACTGCCCTCCTTATGCTGTCCGCAACTCCAGATTTTTGCTCCCATTGTCGACCTACCGAACTGTCTTTAGACAAAACTTTTCCCCCTGCCTGTAGCCAAAGCTATGGAACGAGCTCTCATCCCATTTCCATACTATATCCCCTCGTGTACGCTTTTGAAACACACCCGATTCTTAAATCTTCACTGAGAGAGCCGAGCGTCTTTTGCGGCAAAATCCTAAGCCCTTCTAAGTTGCACTCACACCAACTAATTACTTGGTCCTTGCGAGAACACTTACCAGCTGCGACCCTCCAACGTTAGCCCACACATGAGACAGCTCCCTACCAAATGCTCCTGACATTAACTGCCAGCTTGCGTATCGTTTGTGCAGAAGGTTCACTTCCTGGGACTGTATCTGCACCCGTTGCCTGATGTGCAGGTTTGTTGCCGAGCGTGTCTATCGGAAGCAATATTTTTCGACTTCTGAAAAGTGTTTGATCAAGTTTCAGCGTCCCACTGTTCTACAAACCAGAACCTTACGGGATTCAAGGGAAAGTTCTTCACTGAATTAAGGCGCTCTTATCAGACAGAACATTCCGTGTGAAAGTAGACTTGCACCACTATTCTTCGGCGCCGGTCTCCATCGGAGTTCCGCAAGACTTTGTTTCGACGCTGCTTCTGTTTTTCATTTACATCAGCGACCTTAGCAATGTCCTTGCAAGTTCATTTCTACTTTTTTGAAATCCTGGAATTCGAGTGCCAGTGCCTTCCAAATGGATGTAGTCACTGCAAAGCCGTGGTCATTGGACTGTCACCTTCCTCTGAATGACGAAAAGTGCGTCCATATGTCATTTGGAGGAGACTCAGCGAACTCCTTTGTCATGCATGGTGAGAAAGGACCAGAAGACATCACGGAGATAGATGCCAAAAAGGGCTTGGGTATCTGGCTCTATTCAAGCATGTCCTTCTCCCTGCAAAATGAGAAGCCGGCCCAGAAGGCATTCGCCGTTCTACGGATGATTCAGCGCACTTTTTCCAATATTACTCGCATGAATTTCAGGACACTCTATGCGGCCTACATCAGACCGCTCCTCGAATATGCCAACAAAGCTGTCTACTCAGGACGCACGAAATACAACTCCCATTAAGCGTGTCCAGCGAGATGCTACGAAAATGTTTGCCCACCCTCAAATCCGTGGACTACGAAACGCGTCTTGCGGTGCTTCACCCTTTCCCATGGAGTATCATCGACTTTGAAGAAACGCGATACTTGCTTTGGCCCTGTTTGAACAAGGCTTGGCCAGCAGTTTTTCAGCGCTGATCCAGCCAACACACGGCGGGCACATGGTAAGAAGATTTTCAAGCTTAGAATGCACACTCCAATCGGGACAATTTCGTTCTAGTTCACTCAAACTTTCCGTAGGATTTGACTATTACGGTGAATTTTCCGTTCTTCCACACACGGTCAATGTTTTTCTTTACAATTTGTGCCCTTCCACGCACTCTCTCGAGGAACTTCTACACACGACTCTGCTCCAGAAGCGACTACATGCGGATAATACATTTGTACTGTACGCAATGGTCCTGAGATTTTAGCTGCAAAGTACTCCGTCATCCCTACTTGCGCTTTTTGTGACCCTGGTCATAAACATGGCTGTCCAAGGCCACGGAGTCCCATCAAATGCTTTCAATTTTATCTCAAAATGGCTTCTCTAGATTTGTTGTTTTTGCCCCTTATTTTCCACAATATTCATTTTTCCACCACGCGCCAGGCAGGAACAACTAGCTTTGCCTCCCCCACCGTGTTTTTGTCCGCTATCTTCAAAGTACAACGGTTTAATCCTGCTCCAATTTGACATGTTCCCTGAAAGATGGGAAAACCTTGATAACCGTGTTTTTCCGCCGTCGATTTTCAGCACGTTTAGATTACGCCAGCCTAGGCGCAACCTCAATTGCGTCGAATACTTCCCATTTTTGTGTGATTATCCCACTTCCGCGCTATCCTGAAAACCCATGACTGATACCAGTTATGCCTTCTTTAACCTATGATCATGATCACGCCCGACGGTTTCACCCGCCAACTGATACTCTTTAGGCGCCATGCGCATCATGAATGCCAGGTGGCGCTGAAAGGCCTGCTTGCGTTTGTTGGTAATAATTAACGTCGACAGTCTTTGAAGAGCTTTCTCCGTCAGTCAGAAACATGGATTACATCCGTTATTTACACCCTCAGAAAAAAACAAGGGCGAAATGTTCAACTATTATCTAAAATTTTCCTCCGTTCCCCGCCACACTGCTAGCAGCATTACTAGCCAGAAACATTTATTTGCGGGAGTTATTCGAAACGCGGACAACCTCAGGTGTGCAACCGCAGTTCAGCAGGGAGGAAACCGATCATCGAGTTTGTTTGGAGGACTTGATATCTACAAAAGGAGAGGTAGACAAGGAAAGTTGCGCGCCGTTCGCCATTAGAACGATAACTACACAACTCAAGGGCTCTCGGTCTAAAGGCAAATTTTGGCCTGTTGGGCATCCATAGTGGCGCTTGTTAAATTTTGACAGTCTTATTAAGGGTTAAGTGAATTACCGTCTAATGAACTTTGCCATCGAGGGGCTCACTTGAATGGCCACCATGAAAAGCGGTAGTATGCGCCGGAAACTAGAAAGATGAGATTTTCGGAACCCGCTGGAGTACTTGATAACAAGCAGTACGTGAGCCGGCCTCTCTAGATGTCCGAAAGCTGCAATTTTTCGTTTTTCAAATCTTCTGGGCCAGGGTCTCATAAGCAAAGGTACGGCCCGCTGGAGAACCGACTTGCTATTTGAAAGTCTAAGGCCTAAGCCCCCCGCAGACTTCCACGTGGTCTCTAAAAAAGTCGCTCGAGTTAACCTTCCTCTCGTTTCCTCGATCTAGATGCTTTTCCGATGGCCATTTCCCACCCCTTCTTTCGGAAAGCACATAACCACTAGATTTTACAGTCATTTTTTAGAAGCTCTGTGTGGTGTTGGCACATCAGTCCTGAGGCTCGCGGTAGAATTACGCACAGTTTCCTAGCCGATTGGCCTTCACCATGACGTTCAGTTAAAATATATTATTCAGCAGAATTTCGGCGCCCATTACTCTAAGCACGGACTTTTGGGGATGTTAATCCCCTTTTGGTATGCTTCACCAAAAATCATTGAAAAGTTAGACGTGGGAAGCAACTTGCTCTAATGCTTGGGCTTCGTTTGCCTATAGTTCCCCGAATAAGTGTGCTGTCGGAAATTTTTGTCGAAAGGTCTGTAGATATTCTTGCCACAATGCACTGTCGCGACGGCCTAGATCCAAGAGCGCTCTGGCGGAGGGAGAGTCCACAGTAGCGTGTGATGAAGTGTAACAATGCAGAAGCTTCCCGTATGCTGATGCCACGTGAGATGTTATGTAAGTTGCCGAAAACAGAGCTTTGTTTTGTCACGTTTATTTCCAGCTTATTCTCCCTCAGAGATTCGGAGCGCAGTTCAAAACTTCATCGGTCAGGCATGGTTGGCGGCGCACCGGTCCTAGTTTTGAGTGGGTTTCGTGCTTATTTTGTCAATTTACTTGAGCAGATCGCAATGCACGCGGTGAGAAAGGGAAGTGTGTTCAATTAGCCAACATTGAAGCTGGGAAAACCGTGGCGGATGTGATACGCACGTGCCTAGGTCCGCGCGCCATGTTGAAGATGCTAATGGATCCTATGGGTGGCATAGTAATGACTAATGACGGCAATGCCATTTTACGTGAAGTGAGTCTTGGCTAATGCAGTGGAATTTTCGAGGTGCTTCTGTTCTTGTCTGTCTATATATACCGGTGATATCTGGTCAACTAAGGTAAATATTCGATGTGCCCTCTTCATCGGCTGGCTAGACCAGAAGTTCAGAAGCTTAACGGTAGTGTAGGACAGTGATCATAACCACCATGTCGGGTAAAAAGACGCGCAAACTACATGGTTTGGAGCCAAAACGATGTGGACGAAGAAACTCGGTTCATTTCAAGTGAATTCCGCCCCCCAAATCAGAAGACGGATCCGGTGCAATATTGCAAGGGAATGAGATCTATGCAAGCACCTACAACAGGTTCCTTACGGGTGTAGAGTTGCAATGGTTGATAGTTTAGACCGCAGTTCAATGAATGGACGAAATGATGTTGCATCCCTCTTTTCTCCCCAGAAAATAGCTGCAACCAATTGAGATGCTCTCGCTTGGTTGTTATTTCTGACAGGAGGTAAGCTAACGTTCTCCTGAGCGTAATTTTCCACCGATACTCGCCTTCCCTAAGTGCCCAACAATCCGCAGTCTCCCTGATTTCAGTATGATTCGTCCCGTAAAATGACGCTGCTTCCCTGTTTGTGTGTGCCGTAATTTTTCTACACCACCGGGGTACGGAGCCTAGCCTTTGTTAGAGGGTTGACTGGATGGTGCAACGGGCTACCACTCTACGCGCGGCCGTCCCCTTGGACGTAAACTAGGAAGCCCTATTGGGTGGGTTTAATCCCCATGCGGCCCGTCGATAAGCCAAAGGGGACCTGACTGCAATTAGGAAAACCCTCGGAGATAGCGGAAGAATTTCATTTGTTGCTCCATTCTTAGATCAGGTGGTCTAAGGCTGGAACGCACATTCACAGCACGTGGAAAGAAAAATCGGAGAATACCATCCTTAGATAGGTCGCCTTGAACGGTAGTCGCTGTGTGGAATTCGCTGCCTCTTGTCTCTCGAGAATGTGGTCGCGTTTTCAGGCTCGTACAGATCACTGGCGGATGTGGCATCGCCAGTTTCACTGATCGGGCAGCCCACTTCGAGGGGATGAAGTAAAAATGGTCAAACGAACTCACTTCCTGTTCGCTGCCGTCATCATAATCAACATCGTTGATGGCAGTACACCAATAATACAGACGATCTTAACTGTCCGCCACCAATTAGTGTAGAGGCAATCATTGGTGAAGGGTACTGTGGAAAGGTATTCGAGAAAAACATTATGCAACAAGCTCCCAGTTGTAGTGTCACGCTATGGAAGCACCAGGGGACAGTGATTCTCCGAAGGCGGGTGTTCACGACAATTTCTGTGGATGGAAAACAGAAACAAAGCTCATGAGCCGAAGCCCAGTAAGCAAGGTTGTACCTCACCGATACTTACATATAAAGCAATCAAACTGGCAGACACCGTGTACTACACAGTCCATGGAGTAATAACGAAATTCTCACTGTGTTCTGATTGTGCGCATACATGCGCCACTGACGCCACAGTTACGACTCCGAGCCTACTTGTGCCTTCCCCCTGAAAGTTCTAAGCAGTCGCATCTAACATTCCGCTAGAATCCAGGTTGGTAGTAAAGATTCGTTTCCCCATGTTATCGGGCAACCAGATTGGTAAATCGCTCAATAAGAGGTTGTGTGTATGGTTAGGTTTCATTAAGTTGTAATGACATGAGGTGCCGTTATCCGCTTGGGATTTTGCGCTTAGGATCCGACAAAAAGCTGTCTCACTGACGTGGTGAGCAGGCCTGAGTGCTGTAATGATGCTGTGGGTCAAATTGGCTGAAACTCGTTTCTACAATTAGTTTTATCCTGAATATCAAAGGAGGGCAACCGTAAGAAGAGCACCTCCTGGTTGGCCGTAATCAATGCGCACTGACTGGAAGGTCCGTGGTTCGAAACCGACCTCTGCCTCTCGACTTCCCCTGTCTAGGCTTGGGCAACCTGGCAGCATCGCAGTCCTCGTGCTTCCTTTGGGTAGCATGGCAGCTAGGCACAGGAAGGGCGTTGCGGCTGAACGATTTTTTGATGGTGTCCCTTGCTTTGGTGATGACGCGCCTAATTTCCAAGCTTGACGAGCAGATCAAAGACCACCCGATTAACAACCAACAACAACACTTTCTAATCACTCCTTGTGTACTCACGGGCACCGGCATACATGAGCTACAGCTCTAAGATAGTGGTTATCGAAGCTCTGTAGAAGTCTCATTTTCGCTGCTCGCAGAGGCCACGGCTCACTTCACACAGCAAAGCACCTCGCACCGTGGCCTGATACACACGTCCCTTGAGATTCAGGAACATGCATAGGTCTCGAACGCGACCCGAACTTTTGGGATTTGCGCGTTGGTCCCAGTCACATTAAATTTGGAATATATATCGTATATATTCCAAGGGCGCTCCACAACATCGAGCGGAGCGTGCTCTGTGACTGTATGTCCAGAGGCGTGATTTTACACGTGGGTTGAAGACACATATTAAAGAGCTGGATGACTGGTCAGTTCACCCAAAAACACATGTGCCTTCGAGGACTAAAGCCATGTCGTCTGCATATTCCAGATCGATAAGGTCTTCGTTAGCGACTCTACGAACACCAGACAGAGCTAGTGTTGGTCCCATTTGTCGAATGCAGAGCTGAATATGAATACCTAGTGGGACTCCTTGTCGCGCCCCACTTTTTGTATAAAGGACTTTGGGGAGCTCGCCGAGTACCCCAACCCACCCGCAAGTCAGAATACAAAGAACGTAACCTAATGCGAACTTCCCGGTTGAGCAGGCGCGCTAAAGGAAACAGATCAGAACTGAATCGAACGCTCCTTGCAAATCCAGGAGTACTAAAAGTGTGGATCTTTTGTTCGTGTGGCGTTGCTGTAGCAACTAAGGGAATGTGAAGGTATCACCGTGATTCCTACCAGACTAAAGTCCCGTTTGCTGCTCTCTAGTCAGAGCTTCACGGGCTACGACGAAGGAAAAGTGATGCCGAGAGTCTTGTTATGACGAATGAAGTTTATCCCTCTGAGATTCCAGAGCAAAAGCCGCCATCTTGTAGTGGTCGAACTTGAATGTTGTAATGACCCTACGAAGTTTCTTTCCACAAGGTTCAGTTATCGCCGGAAAGCTAAAGAAGAGCAGCTCCTGGTTAGCCGTGATACGAAAGGTTCGTGGTTCGGATTTCTACTGCTCCTGCATTAAACTGGGCGACCCGGCAATATCTCAGCCCTCGCGCTTCCTTTGAGTCGTATGACAATGACGAAACGATAATCCTGATGTAATTGCTTGTGGTACCTACATTGTAGGATTTACACTCAGTCCCAGGGCTGAAAGCGCTTTACTGGAATGGATCCAAGTGACTAGTCGTTTTTGAGCTGTATGGTTGTATGACCCAATTAAGATCGATGAAGGCCGATGCGGCAAGGACGGCAGAGGATGCATTGATCGTGCTTTTGCCATAGGACAAGTTCGTGAACAGCATTACTCTCAAACGCTTAACGTTCCTTTTTCTTGATCTGAGGGCTGTCCCAAATAAGTTCAAACAAGTTCAGAATAAGGCACAGTGTTGTCACCTTTGACCAATGCCAGTGCAATCTCTGGCTCAACAGTCGTGTGGTGTTTCAAGACAATGGCGATTCGAAACTTCAAATACAGGTCTAGAGGACCAATTGAACTGTTGTTGGAAATATTCCGACCATCGGCCTAAGCCCCTGGTTTTACTACAACAAACCTCCAACGTGATGCTTGATTAACTCACTAAAGCTACTATTCGGATTCTGGTTTTACGGACTGACTGACTGTATCCTCCAGTTTTCTTGAACTTCCCGGTTCTATAACACCATTGTCTGCAAAAAGACTTCGATCGAGCTGGCCGAATTATGCATTGGGTCGGACGAGATGCAGTCTCCCGGACGAGGAAGTGACAGTGATCTTAAACTCAACGCTTTTATGTTTACTCGGAAGCGTCACGAACAGGGTTTCCGGCCTAGTATGCAGCCACGGTTATCTCTTTCCATAGACCATGTATATCCTCGGAGGAGGCAGCTTGTAGGGCACTGCACGGCAGGGTTTGGAACATCACTTTAACCTGTGGTTCAAGATGCTCTTAACCGATAAACGATAAGTGAATTTGTGTTTGCGTTCCAGCAGGATTGACAGTCAGGAGCTGAACCACCATCGACAGCTTATGGTGAAGTGATCATTTTGGCTTTTAACCTCAGCCACTGTGTCCAATTATACAGAAGTTCGCCTTTGGGGGCTTGCCTCCAAGTTTCATTTATAAGTTTGTGTGAGACTGCGTTTTGACATCAGAAACTAATCAAAACCGCACAATCACCGTAACACCGATTACCACGAGACATTGAAAATTCAACTGTAAATATCAACACATGTCTTGCTTGTAAGGACTTATCGCATTACACTAGTAGGCAGAACTGGGAACTCGGTAAATGGACGCTGATTCAGCTGTGAATCGGTTCTCCCTCCAACGTAAATATTGCAGTTTCTAAAACTGAAAAAGCACTTCCATTTTCGTGTATCCAACTATTCAGATTTCTCCGCAAAATGTGAACTTCCTGGTTAGCACTCTTTATCCAACCACCAGCTTCGGGTTTTTTCAGCGCTGACAGTTTTATTTGGATGGAATCGTAAGTGGCGCTGTTGCACTTCGCGCTAAATGTATTCTTCAGTGTTCAGGGCCTACAGGTTCAAACCAATATAACGTCAGCTCGATAGTAAATACCATGTACAGGTCGCTGACCAGATTTGGCGTGGTTCGTGCAGGCATGTAATCATGCAGCTATAGTCAACCAGCAGTAGTCGTGAGAATCGAATTCCCATCCAATTCCCCTTTAAAGCGGGCAGCAGTACGGTGTCCTTTCACCTGGTCAGGAAAATGCCAAGTAACACGTTATGAGATATCGCAAATCAGATCATTTATCTGGATAATTGGATTCGGCGCTTAACAACTTGTGTGACAGATTGATCTACGTAGCTTGAATTACATGAGAAAGACCAATGCAACTCACAAAATATCCACAAGTTAACTGAGTGGCAAATCTACGAGGCTTTATGTTCATCATTAAATGTCAAATTAATGAAATAGCGAATTGAGGGAGGGCTGAATTACGCGCAACCATCCATGGAAAGGGATCCAGACGCCAAAGTTTAAGTTCCACTCAGATGAATATACAAGAAACTGTTAAGATTGGTGATACCGGTTCCTGAGGCCGAAGGGCGAGGTCGGGTTCAGGCGCTCGAAAGTTTGCCCATAAGGCAATGAGCAAGTTTTGTTCTAGAAACTTCGCTGCTGTTTCATACTCAACAGCCTGATCTACTTGGTTGTACAAAGCATATGCATGTGATGCAGTCGGTACGACAGATGCAGTGCTTCTCCACAACGTAAGCTTAGAGTCGCAGCGGGTTCTTACATTACTCTTCCTGACTCTAAGAGAATAAACGTCTTACAGTGCGCCTGTTGATCCTTGGCTGCAAGTAGTGAAATCCCAGTGGATTAAACCGTATCATTTCTTGCGCACGAATCGGACGAATAGCCAGCCGTAGGAGTCGACTATCAATGGATGTTTTTTGTTGGCTTATGGCTTGTCTTTTCTAAATTTACCACATAGGACATTAGGACTAGCTCTAGGTCGCCCTACAGCGCGATTGCTTGCAGTCCGTAGGCATGCAACCTTTTGTTTTGACTGCTCTTTTTTAGTTTTCGCATGGCTGTCCCCTAATGAGAGGAGTTCTGAAGCGTCGAGCTTGACAACTTTAGGAACTGAGGACTTAAAACCATCTGGTGCAGCGTTCTCACTGGATTGCAGGCGTTTGAAAACAGATACGGCACCAATGTTGCTATTTTATCATTTCGTAATTATTGAGCACCGACAGTCGTTCGCAAAATACGGGTGCTTGGTGCCGAAGAAGGACACACTGAAGGCCTGATCTTTGAAGCTGCGCTCTTACAAAATGGCTGGATTTTCGAATTGGGAGGAAATACAGGACGAACGTACTTGCGAGGCCCAGTAAACAAAGTCAGCAACTGTCCCACCCAATAACATTCGTATCAAATTGTTGGAACAAACTAGCTATTCTTATATCAGATTTCTGATATAATAGCGTTCACTGGGGCGTACCTGATACCCTACTGCTCTCCGTGCTTCCTTCAGAATGACGAAAACTGGGAGCCGGACAACGTATAACTTGGCAGAAGGGTGTGAAGATTACATGGAGTTTGCTTGTTGGTGGGGTCTACCTTCCAGGATTAGGTCCCGAGATCACATGCGCTTGGCTAGAGACATTGCAAGAAATGGCCGCTAATCTTTTCCGAACAACACACCAAAGCGTGGCTGAGTGAGGGTTTTCAGGACGGTAGTGTTTATGAAAGACTGATTTGGTGCCCCGTGAAATTAGAGTATCAAACAGGTACAAAACTCCACTGTCTTCTGGCGTCGAAACGCTGGAATATTTGTCACCTGACTGCTATCCTAAATCGGTCGATGTGATTGACTCAAGCTACTGAGACTGGCCTTCGGATGTTTCGGGTATCAATAAATTCGTTTGACCTGGACAGTTATCCTGTTTTTTCGGTTTTTGTTAACTGTACGCCCGATGTGGTCAGCAGTGCGCAAATTTGCTAAAAATGCTACCTGTTGTCCTGCTCATCCAGTTTTGAGAGGTTAGATAAATGTCTCTATACCCTGAATGTGCTATATGTCCACCCTACCTGTCGTCACGTTTATTTCGAACAACAAAGGATGCGCATATAGCAACGAACTTTGGCCGAAATCAGTATTAGCGGAAAAAATCTGTAAACGTGAACAACAGTTGCGGTTTTTTGTGAGGTCTGTCCGTGTCAGCTTGAACCAAGTCCATTATTTGTATGCGCCGTTTACATGCTATTTACACGTTTGTTGCTGAACCAAAATCAAGCAGCGATTTACTCCATATGTGAATAACGAATGGTGGACGGCCTGTTCGAAGACTCTACCAAGTTTTTTTTACCTGATCTGGTATCACACACTAATGACAAATATCTATTTGCCCTAGATAACTGTGGAACATCCTGCTGCAAAGTCAATGATAGAGATCGCACGAACTCAGGATGAAGAGGTTGGTGACGGCACAACCTCGGTCATTATACTCGGTAATCGTCAACCGTTTGCTTAACGCTTTCTAGGCGGAGAGATGTTGGCTGTGGCTGCACCTTGTTTGGAGAAACAGATTCATCCCACTAAAATAATTGCTGCATTTAGGAAAGGTTTGGATGACATGTTATCCGCATTGCATGACCGTTTAAGGTAAGGTTTGTTTGCAACCTGTCAAATTTTCAGTGTTCCCGTGGACTCGAACAACAAGGAGGAGATGTACGCCATCATCAAGAGCTGTGTGGGAACCAAGTTTATCAATCAGTGGTCTGACTTGGCTTGCCAAATCGCACTGGATGCCGTAAAAACTGTTAGTATCGAGGTTGATGGCCGCAAAGAAATCGATATAAAGCGATACGCCAAAGTTGAAAAGGTACGTATTTGTTTCCCCTCTGATTGCTGCTAGATCCCTGGAGGGTCCATAGAAGATTCTGTGGTGATGGACGGCGTTATGTTTAACAAAGACGTAGTTCACCCCCGCATGTCGCGCCGGGTCGAGAATCCTCGTATTTTACTGCTGGATTGTAATTTGGAGTATAAAAAAGGCGAAAGCCAAACCTCAATCGAAATCACTGCCGAGAAGGATTTCACGTACGTTCCCGTTCACATCGAATTGTTGGCATATTTCCAGGCGGGCTCTCGAAATCGAAGAAACAAACATCAAGGAGATGTGCGACAGCATCATTAAACACAAGCCTGATGTTGTCATCACAGAGAAAGGTGTCAGTGACCTGGCGCAACATTTCCTAGCCAAAGCTGGGATATCTGTTATAAGGCGGCTGCGAAAGACTGACAATTTCCGCGTTGCTAGGGCAACTGGAGCCACAATAGTTAGTCGAACTGAAGAGATTAAGGAAGAAGACATTGGTACTCAGGCAGGTCTTTTTGAGGTTAAGACAATTGGAGATGAGTACTTCACCTTTATCACCAAGTGTAAAGTAAGTCATTTGAGGTTTTGCTAACCTCCCTAGAATCCGAAGGCATGTACCATTTTGTTGCGCGGTGCTAGCAAAGATGTTCTCAATGAAGTGGAGCGCAATCTGCAAGACGCAATGAATGTCGCTAGGAATGTCATGTTGGAACAACGTCTAGTGCCGGGTGGTGGTGCCATTGAAATGGCACTTGGTCAGGTGCTTGCTGAAAAAGCCAAGTTGGCCGTCTCCGGTGTACAGCAAATGGCGTATATGGCGATGGCCCAGGCTCTTGAAGTGATTCCGCGAACTCTGGCGAAAAATTGTGGTGCAAATGTATTGCGTTTAATAACGGAGTTGCGTGCACGACATGCGATTGATCCGGCCAGGTATTGGACCCTCGGTGTCGATGGAACCACGGGACAGCTGGCTGACATGAAACAACTGAACGTTTGGGATCCTCTTGTAGTCAAAGCCCAAACATTCAAGACAGCAGTCGAAGTAAGTCGTAGTTTTGGCTCATTGTTTCTTTGTAGACTGCGATCCTTTTGTTGCGCATTGACGACGTCGTTTCCGGAGTGAAAAGGCAGGGTGGAGATGCTCCCGGTAATGCGACTGCAGCAGCTGCTGAGTGATTCATCATTGTCGGCATGTTGGTTTTAATAAACTTTACGAGAAAGATTTAATTTATTACTGGGCTTGGGTCATGGGTATGATGTTGCTATAGAATTCTAACAGGTCTACACTGACACACGCAACACATTTCAGAACTGAATAGCATCTCTGTGCTGGCTCGCTAGCTCTTATGAATCTTGGCGGTATTCAGCTCTTCTTTTCCAGGACCGATAAAGACATTAAGCGGACCATTGCAAGACGTTACCATGACCATAAATGCCGTACGGTGACTTACTCATCGAACAGAAGTACCATCCGTCAAACCTTTCAGCCTTCTAAAACCGTCAGATATGTGTACTTTCATCGTTTTAATGAGAACTCCCTTCGTATATACAGCTCGTGATTATATATATATATATATATATATCGTGATATTCTACTGGGTGCCGGACGTTTTTCTCGTTCATACAACGTGCACTTGAACTTTGCGTTTTCGAGCTAGAAACTTCGCATGCGATCTGGGTCGTCACTGCAAGGACCTAGTCCTATATAAAAAGATGCCAGTCGTCAGTAAATTTAAGCGGCTTCTCCCTGATTTGTGTCTAATTTATCCGTTTTATTTGTCCCATGCTGTAGCTAACTCTGCGAACCAGGTGTCAGCCATTATTTTATAATCCCTCCCGTCCTATATTCAGCAACCTGTCTGTACCGCGGTCCTCGTTCTTTCTTCAGGTTACTCGACAGCCATGTACCGCAGGTACTTTGGGAAGCTGCTCTGGTAGGAATTCGTTTTGGTTTGTGTGAAAACACTAAGCACGAGCTTTTCGGACACCCCGATCAGGAGTACAGAATGAAGTAGGGTGGTATGTGGTGGGACCACAAGGGGGTTTACTTACGGATATACTTGTGCCAGTTCTCCATTCGTTGAAGGTGTGATTGAGGAACACTAAACAGGTGGTCTAAAGAAAGCAAATTTATGTGGCACAGTTGTTTAAAACTGAAGGTGACACTATTAAGTCGTCTTGCCTTATTTGTATAGGGATTCCTCGGTTCATTGTGTACGTTGCTGATTGATGTCAAGATGACTTTCAAGCTTTCGCACGAAGTTCATATATCTATGCTGCTTGAGTTATTTTGAGCGGCAAATGAGTATTTGAGTCCACTGAGGTCGTTGTACATTGTCTCTCGTTCCCCTAACCGGGAGAATTTTTCACTCCCGTTTTTTGTGCCGTTTGATCGCAGTAGGACGAGATGGCTCAGTGGTTAGAGCGCGAATTTACCGGCCGGAAGGTCCGTGGTCCGAACCCGACCTCCGACTCTCGAATTCCCCTGTCTAGGCTTGGGAAACCTGGCAGTATCCCAGTCCTCGTGCTTCCTTTGAGTGGCATGGCAACTAGGCACCGAAAGAGTGCTACAGCTGAACGCTCCTTTTATCCGAACCATGGAGTTTCGGGATCAGGCGACCAGCGTGCATACTTCAAGACATTGATATTTTATTGAAGATTAGTCGTTTGACACACACAAGAACTTATAATCAGAGCACCAGCCAAGCGGTTAGGAATAAGGAGGTACCTGCCATCTAAATGGGCAATGAAACCAATTTTGGAGTCTCCGACCAGTTTCTGCCTATTTCCACAGGAGAATCGAGTGCCCCATCCTTCCGAATTTTCACACATCTCTTCCTTTGGATATCGATCACAACTGAGGCTGTAATTTAAGGCTGAGTCACCTGCGCTTCATTCCTTTTCGCAGGTGGGCTCAAAGGCTTTGTTCCTTGACTTATGGTCGCTTCTCTACTGAGTAGGTACGCGGAAGCGGATGTTCTAAAGCTGAATGATTGAACTCGCTGGAACATCTGGTCATTTTTCGCTTGTGTATGTTGCTTCTAATTTCAAATCTTGTGAGCGATCAGGTTTAGTTCTGTGCCCTGTGATGCTCCGCATCGAAGAGTGTTAAAAAAGGTTTATCTATATCAGGGGTTTTCGAACAATTTTGTTCCGGAGTTGGTTGATAAATCAAACCAAACTGTGATTCCGTCGAACTTAGCCTCTGTGGTTACGCACACCTACTGATAGTGCATCGTAGTTTAACACAAACGCAGTCGTCGGTCGGCAACTCACCCGGAACCGAATAAACTGCAGAATAAAGTCGAAAACTCAAATCAGTGTGATAAGAAACGATCTGTTCACAAAATTAGCTAGCATACAAAACGTGTTATACCACCAAATCCCCATCCAGTAAACGGCGAAGTTCATAAGTTTTTTACGTGTGCTTCCCTTTGATATATATATATATATATATGCTTCGAAGAGGCAAGTGAATCATCACATCCATCAAGCAAATCCTCCATTTTCGGCATATCAACCTGTTCAGTGTTTTTTAAATGGCGAGTGTAAGATCCGATTGGCTTAGGATCTTGAAGGATGATTGAAGCTCTGTGAACGAGTAATTTAATAAATTCTGTGTAAAATAAAACAATAGCTGCGCGGATGTAAATGTACCGGTGTAATGTAAATAGGCAGTCTACAAGGGGATAGGGCCACGGAAAGAGGTCAGTATGTCCAAGCGGCAGTTTCGAGGCAAAAAATTGAATTATTTAGAATAACAGGCAGTGAGTGGGTTCGGCATAAAGGTGAGCGAGTAAACAAATATATAAATAAACATGCAAATATGTAAACTAACCATATGATCATTATGTGTCTGACAGCGTCACATAGTAGCATGTGTAGCAGCATTAAAATATAGTTTAGGTTTCCACTTGGTCCAAACAAAATCGTCAGACCAGGGTATCGATACATAATTGTCCTTGGAAGGGTTGGCTTCGTGCAGTTGACAATTCTTGTCTCCCATTCCCAGGGTCTCCTCGCCACAGACCAGGTACGAATACGCACGCGAGGACGGATAGGTTTCTAAGCTCTCAGAACTCAACCAGTCTATGCAAGCGCCATACAGAAGCAGGACGGGGAATGGTACAACAAACAGACATTAGCTATGGTCAAAATAAACGTGAGCAGCACCCATTGGTTGCTGTTTGTTCACAGGAAGAGTCAGCAGCAAACGTGAGTACACCACTTACCTAACCTGCAACCAAATGTTCGGTTTGACTGTTTACTCTGTGCTGTAGTGCAGACATCAAATTTCAATCTGGCGATTGGGTCTACCAGGCTGCCGTTCGTCCCGCCATACCCAGCGGATGTGAAAACTGGCCTATGAATTCGATGAGCTCAGACGCTCCGGGCATTCTTGGGCGGCTGATCATCCAGGCACAGTGTTTGCTGACGGTACTGCTGGACGACGCAACCCTCTGTTTTCCTTCGGCGGCGTAGACAATAGTGTTTCGGGCATGTGTTTCACAAAATGGGAGGCGAACTAGGAGAAAGTCTCCCAGTGTTGGTACTGCTATTATTTCGGTAATCTCAAAGCATAGCTCTTTACTATCAGGTCCAATGGTGACAGATTTTTTAGATTCGAAAGGCCTTTAGTATGTGCCACTAGAAACAAGAACAGATCGAAATATACGCAGTTATGAGCAACTTTGCCGCGTGTATAGAGGCAAAATCCGAGGTATGAGTTGTCTGTTTTATTTCTAAAGTAAAAAATGTCCATTGCTGGGAGTCGTAGAAAACTCGTAATCCTGAAGTGTTGCCGTACCGTACTGTCTAATCTTGAGACAATCCAATGAGGACGATACTTTTGTAAGATATTACAAACTCGGGTTTTGGTTCTGTCTTTGGACGCAGGATTAGCTTGTTAGCTGAAGGTCGTGCATCAAGGACGAACATTCCAGCCGGACAGAGCGGTTTTTTACTCGACTTCCGTGTATCCCTTTGAATTATACAGTTTGTCCGGTGCGAGGAACAATGCCGTCGACAACACAGCCAGCTGACTCTTGTCTCACAAGAGCTTTGCTGCCGGAAGTGTCAGTGCATAATCAGAGCGGATAGAATTCAAGTATATCACCTCTGAAAGAACTAAAGGACATGTCTCACCAGCGGTGCCGAGCTTTTCCAGTTGTTCTCCTTTCACAGACATCCTTGAAGACATCAGCAAGGTCACTCGCAGACGGGAAGACGATACTACTGCGACGGAATATGAGTTGGATGACTATCCTGACCTGTCTGATGAGCCAGAATGTCCTCGTTATCTGACGACCCCGAATACCTGGCATAATCTCAAATCATCTACACCAGATGACATAACTCGAAAAGAGATTTTGCCGATCAGCCAATACACTTCATGAGTGACTAGCTTCTGTTGTCCAGATGAAACGAGCTGAAATGTGTCCTTCTATTGAGATGTAATACACTACTCATAAGGTTGCTGAAAACTCTTCGACAGCC
The DNA here is from genome assembly GCA_003604175.2 of Clonorchis sinensis. Classification (NCBI taxonomy): domain Eukaryota; kingdom Metazoa; phylum Platyhelminthes; class Trematoda; order Opisthorchiida; family Opisthorchiidae; genus Clonorchis; species Clonorchis sinensis. The sequence goes on from CM030369.1 coordinate 199,549,861, forward strand.
CACGACCGGTTTCGCCCTTCCTGGGACTCATGAGGTAAGCGCAGTCCCCGAGTTTCCATCAACCTTATGTTCTTCTTGTGCTGCACCAGGCCGCCTCATGTTTCAGTTGGTACGATATCCTTCTGTTATTTTTGTCGACTTTTTGCAATTTTCTGGTGAAGCGGATCATGATCTGCAATGAAGCCCTTTGTTATGGGGGAATGTCCCTTGGTAAAAAGGCAGGTCACCTAACACAGAGAGGACCAGCTGTAACAGCTGGTCTGTTTAGAATCATTTGATTGCTGATTTAGGAGAAAAGGGATTCTCTCGTGACAGGATCCCGAAGGTAATGAGTTGATTTTCAGCAACGGTCTAGGCTGTATAGTTGGGTTGCTTTACCATTATCAAGACATGGTGAAAACAGAGTAGATGGACGTTCATCGTTTGGTATTCAGTTTCAGCGACTGACGATTTCCACAACAGAACACCTAACGACCTTCATTTCCTCATTTTTGTGTTAAGACTAAGTCTAGACTCACAACATCTTCCTAGACAGTCAGGGGGGACATATTGTAGGATGCTTCTAGAATTCCAGTTATTATGGTGAATGTTTAGGAATATCACACTGCCTGAAAAGCATTGTTTTTTAATAGCTTTGACCAGCCTAACAGCTTTACGCACATTTTTAGCCGACAAGATTATGCACTAGGAGTAAAGCTGCAATCAATAAAGAGAAAACTGGATTTTCTGTATCCAAATGAGATGAATAAGCCGAGGACAAAGTTCCTTAATTAAAATCTACATGTTATGCATTTTGATTCCATGCCAAGGGTTCGTTTACCTGATTGATTGGGCAAACGACAACATTCGAATTTCTTTCTGTGAGAGAGCCATGAAAATAACTGAGGGAAATTAAAAACCGTTGAGCGTGCGCACAGGTCATTTAGGATGACATTATGGCCATGTCCAACAGGTCACGCCACAAGGTCGATCGATCTGAACACTTTTGAATGAAGAGAGCACTGGTGACTAGGTCTACAAATCCTACTGGAACCACATCAGAAATGGATAACTATACAGACCAAAGACTTGTTCATCCGCTAAACCTGCTAACACCGCAACTGTTACTTGAACACTGCAAACTTCATCCATGTAATCCTGACCGAACACCATATTGGACCAACGTCTGTCAGCCAAGAACTAGTTGTGTGTGTGGCATTGGATCGAAGATTCCTGTGCCACAACAGTCGATGACAAGATGTTGGCTATTAAACGACCGGCACAAATTCTTCAGGGAAACCTATGCTACTGGTAATTCCCGTTAAAAACTTCAGCCATAGTTACTGAGAAAGAAAGCGTCGATCCGACTGTCTTCACTCAAGTAGTGAGTACCGGTTGTAGGTTCCAGCCAAAAGCGTTTTCCCCTTTCAGACGGATACCATTTTGCTCCAGTTGCGAGTTCCTTGCTTCTTTATGGATTTGGTCAAACAGTATTTACTCTTCTTCCACTGCTCAAAAACGTGGAGTAAACCTGGTGCTTCTAATTGTTCTATAACGACGGCTACCCTAGGAAACGCTATTCAATTCAATTACAGGAGGATTATTGTTAAGTGTTCTTTTAGAAAAGTACATTTACAATATTTCATTATTTCAGTAATTTTTGTGTTTATTTATTTCTCCCATTGATCCACTGGTATAGTATATTTATTGTCCGAAAAATGTGACAGCGAGAATAAGGAAAAAACCACACACGTGATGAGAATGTTGTTGTAAGGGGTTACAAAAGAATGCTAATGTCAGCCATAAACCGACAGAGCTCACACAAATTATGTGAAATTCGTTATACCCCCCAACTGCCTCGTATGGATTGGAATTCAGCACTCAGTGTTAGTAGACGGGAAAAATTCCCATTTGACACCATCATCTCCTCGGTGTCACTTAGATTCTGTGACCAGGTAATCAACTGGGATACAAACCAGTACCTATACGTTGAGACCCTCCACACATATGAAACAAATCTTCTCAGGTAACTTTGATGGAAACAGTTCTAATTGTTCGCTTATACAGTTAGTTGTGTATAGCCTTTGAAGGACCAAGTTCCATCGTGGTACCGGATATGTACCTTGAAATCTCTGTGTGACGGGCAATTAATTAAGAGAAACCACCGATTGCAAAACACAGGGTTTCTTGACAGATTCAGTCGAATCTACCGTTAAAACCAGCTTCATTTGCTCATGGGTGCATATCAAGATTTTATTCTGAATTGCATTTAGTACTGCATGTCTATTATGACGGCAATCAAAGGTCTGGAAAAGTTACCCCGTACCTTTCGCATTTCTCTTATCCCACATTTATGTAAATGGATTTTATCTGTTTTATCTGTATCTTGGTGGCACCCTTCAAGAAATACGACATTACTATGTATTGGTGTAGATATGTAGTTCTGAGTAAGGCATCCAAAAAGACGTGGTTTGGAGTGTCATTCTTGCTGTAGTTGTTGTATTGTATAAATATCAAACCGTAGCTCACAAACGGGATTAATAAGCTAGTTTCGTAGCAAAGTGAGGCCTGGCCGCATCATCTGTTACAACGTTACCTGCTCCAGATTATTTCACTCTTTGTGTGGAGCTTCCGAACAACCAGTACCACAGACCTTCACAAGATTGGTTCTAACAAGGTATAAAGTTCACCCAGTTCAGGTAGGCTGGACTACGATAATCCCATACAAACACTGTGAATGAGACACCGGTCAGGTGGTTCCGAATATAGGTGTTGAGCTCACCCTTCACATGGTATTCTGAAACTGCTGAAGAGAAATAAACCTGCGGGAGGTGCACAAGGGTCCACTGATTTGGTTCAGTGAATGGTTGTTCGAAGCTTAAATTAGACCCTTCAACACGGTCCAAGCTGATCATCTGAAAATCGTCGTTCAGGAGCGGTTTCTTAGCTACTGTCGCGCTGTTTTGTCGAGTGCACCAAAAACTTCGGAAAGCTTAGCACAGCACTTCCAACTACCTTACTCAGATATGGGGTGGTGGGGATTTTTGACATTTTATCCCAAATGGCACATAAATATTTTGCCCAGGGAGACTTGATTAAGAACACTGAGTTGCTTTTTATGGAGCTAAATTTTCCGAAATCATGTTTTCACTTTCTTGGAGTAAAGCTGTACTGAAGAATCATTTGAGAATATGAAAATATTTAGTCCGGGAGGGGTTCGAACCTTGGAAATCAACAGACTCATGTGTTAGTGTAGCATGATCGACACATTTGTACAATCGATATTGGCGCTCTAGGACGTAGCCTGCAAAATAATGTTCACTGTATCCGTAGATTTTACGCAATCCGATTCAGACCTATGTCCAAGAATCCATTTACGCTTACTTCATTCGCCAGCAGTTATTTCTTCAAGTTCCTTTTTGTTTTTGGTGAGCATCGTTTAAACAAAATAACTGCTGAATGCAGAAGTGCATTCGTGTTAAGAAATTGTTGGCTTTGTCCACTAAAATTACTTTATCAATCCTAAGATACAAAATGATGCTTGCATCAATGAATTATGACTCATCTGTCACAATATCTGATGGGCATGTCGGCCCCTCTCCGTTTCTGCCGGATACCTATTCCAGCATTTGTCCTACAACATTAAAAGTTCACTGATCAACGTAAACATAAGTCTCTAGCAGAATATTTGGTTTCCGTATTGAAAAGGAAAAAGGAGTCATCTTAAATTATGGCAAAAAGACCAGCAATCTTATCTAGTCAGCTATAGTCCGCTCAAAGAAATTGGGTGGTGTAGCGGATAAATGAGGTTGCACACTGCAGTGGTTGTTCCCTAATGCGACGCCGAAAGCATCGATTACCTTCTTGATGAGAGTAGCAGCAGAAACCCATCAAACTCATACGTAGGCTAAAACTGAACAAAACAAGTCCACTCGAAAACTGAAACTTTGCAAATATCTTCTTTATGGTTGGGCAATAATGAATATTTTGAACAGGATAAAAGTCAGGTCAGTGTATTTGGACTGTCAAATTGTGTAATTTGGGGAGATTTTTTATTCTGAGTTTTTTGGGCCCACTCAGTCGAGTGATCACAGTGGTCAATTTTGGGTTTGGAGGAAAGTTGCAAGGTAGGGACGGGGTACTTTCCGCGTTCCGTAGGGCTCATAACCACGGGCAAAGAGAATCACGTGAAGTACATGTCTAAAATACCTCAACCTAATGGGTCTCACACGCTGCTTTAGGCGACCATCGGTGTCTTCGTCCCATTGCCCCAGTCTGGAGAATACATCGGACCATAATGTCGAAGCATTTCGAAGGGTTTTCGGAAGAAATAACTCAAAAACACTAGATGAAACTATCACTCTCGATGGGTTCCGCTGTCTAGGTCACACACTCCATATGTCAGTCGACCGACTTCCTCTGAGAGGTTTTTTCCACAGCCACGAGCAGTACGAGAACGAGTCGGAGGAAGCGAAGTAGTGGGACCATTATCAGCATGCTCAGCTACAGTGGTGTTACGGTCTCGATAATGCAGCGAGCAACTATATGATATCCCCAGCTCTGTTGCCTGATTCCGACTCCTGGTACAACGGAATAGTAAGAAGTCGAAAACCTGGACACAAGTGTAATGCTCCGAACAACAAGCGATTTACAGGCGAAAACGGAGAAATGACAATGCATGTATATCTATAGTTTGACCTTGAAAATACCGGAAATTCGTTAGCACACACAAAGATACAGTTTTTGGGGGAAGTATTGATATCCCCAACAATTGGTCATTGCCATCTCCCAGAATAGGGACCGCAATAAGTGACATCAATAAGTAGAGACTTGACAGACATGGTCGGTCACACCCTCAATGGCGAGCGTACATTAAAGTTTTTGTTCTCAGTGTAAAGCTTTCTCTTATGCCCTCCCCAATAAAAAATTCGACTTTCACTCCTGGATTTGTGCATCAGTTGTATACGCTCCTGCCTCCAGCATGTAGCCATCCATCTCTATCTCCTTAGAAAGTCGGCGCAGCAAATCTTAGCAACCATAATAACGGAACAACGCATACGAAGCTGATAATGATGAGTCTGGTTCAAAACCACGCGATCGCACCACACCATTGCGAGCTTGCTGCAACGACCTAAAGCTGTCCATAGCGTAGAAGCACCAATGATCGAACGTTATCTCGTTACCTCTTCTAAGTTACAACTAATGACCTATGAAGAGGTTGTATTTAGTAGGTGTTGGTATGTTTGCTTAATTCGTGGTTCAGAAAGCTTTTCGGGTGTTAAACGAGTAAGCTTATCCGGACTTACCTACGTCGAAGGACGGTATGGTCCGAATTAATATATGTATTATAGAATGATCGGTAGTTCAGTATTTAGCCTCACCACCGGTAGTTAACAGTTACGCAATCGATTAGGCTCCACCATTGTTTGGCAGTAGAGGGACACCAGGTAGGACGACAGCGTCCACTGAGTCTATAAACAATACTGCGGAAGAATAACTGGGGTTCAGCACAGTTTTAAAAGACGTTCATTATTATTACTGGGACTTGGGTGTAAGATAAACTTGCCACCAAATAATTCCTTACCTCAGCCGAGGGGTCCTACATGTGCATTGCAATTTCCTGTGATTAAGACTATATCTAAGCCTATCGCGGTGGATAAGATTTTGGACTTTTATTTGTCGACTAAAGAGGGTTTACATTGAATCAGTGCTACAGCTGCTTGATGTACAGGCTGAAACTATGAAGAACCAGCGATTAGTATACCGACCGGTGCCAGTCATCATGAAAGAGAACAGAAGAAAGGCTCACAGTTGACTATTTACAGGTATCCAGTCAGGCGGTGATGTCTCAGCCCAGGCTCTGAGATGTACAGATCAACAGCGATGGAAGCAGCTGAAGAATCACATGAAATTCGCAGCTGATAGCATCCAGACAGCGAAGGTATAGTATGCACGATTGCTGTACTTGGAACTTGTATTCGGACTTCAGAAGTGCAGAAAACGTCTGTGGATAAAGTGTAAACGATGCGTTCCAGAGGAGCTTGCTGGCCAGCTGGCTTAACTGTGAGAACATTAGAAGCTGCAGTGAAAACCGAGTCTGAGTAGTAGACGTGGGGTGACAGAAATGAGCTGTCATTTGCAGCTGGTCTTTCCTTGGACGTCCGACTGATGTGATTACAAATGGGTTCTGTGGAATAATGAGTAAAGGAACAATGAAGATGGTTGCGTGTTTTCGCTTGCCCCCCCCCCACTGTACGAGCCGAATAAGGTGGCCAGGCTGGTGCCAGCATGCAACAGCCTATAGGACACGAAGGTGAGTTTGTTTGTGTAATTTACAACTGTGTTTGGGTTTAGATACTACCAGAGGTTCAAAACGTTGACAGGGAACGATTGAGGTACTCATCTAGGCTTGTAGCCCAAAATATTGATTGCAAGGTAACGGTAGTTGGTCTAAGAGTATCACAGTACTCTAAACTCTAAAGAACAGGTTACCACGCTTTTCCACCCTCAAACTTGGAGGGCCACCAGACTGTCTGTCAGACTTCTATCCACTGACCAACCTACCAGGAGAGATTCAGATGCACTCGACCACACCACCTAGTTTGCTAAAGATCGGGCTAAGAGGACGGAAATCTAACACAACTTAGTTGTCACACCAGTTTTTTTAATCCGAGCAGCTTCCCACTTCAGCTTCGCATGAATGTCTAGTAAAAGGTTTTTTACTGATCAAAATCTGTGCATCTGAAAACACCACCAACGGTCGCCAAAGCTACAGTGCGCCTCCTGAGTTCCCAAACCAGGATATGAAACGGGACCGATGGAACCAGCTCCCTCTGAACCAATTATACAGGATTATGTTTTGTCGCCTACCGCTAATCTAACTGAACGCATGGTTTTCCTACGTGGACAGCCTCACTAGGCGATTCCTTCATTAAGTAGTTTGCTAGCTTAAGTGATGTTTGGTGGTGAATAGAGCGGATTTTCTGTATTGTTGCGTTTGATGTTTACAGCATTTTTGATGGTGTGCAATGAATCCGTCTTTCACCAACTCTCAGTTATCTATCTTTTTGTGTAAACGAGGTAACACAGATCCAAACATGTGAGTAGCTTATGATCTAACCAATGTCACTTCAAATAGGGTAGCCAGTAAACCTGGATGACCGTGGAAGGAAAACATGCCCATTGGCCTGTGACCGTCTTTTCTGCACGTTACATCTGTGGGTGCGTAACCAACTACAGCACATAAAACATCATTTTTTAACTGCTCATGAATGTCCTTTTAATTCTGCATTGGTTATCCTCAAGGACCGTATGAATGAATTACTATACGTCAGAAAAACGAGTCCAAGGTTTCATTCCGGTTGTGAGGTTTTAAAGAAATATTCTTCAAAAATTTGTCGTTGGTTCAAGCGGAACAGTGTTCTCTCTAGAGTCCTGAGATTCAAGGAATCTCCAGAATATCAACTGAAAAGGGTCTCTCCCGGTGGTGATCGTTTCGGAGGAGGAAAGCTGTGTAAGAAGACGAGAAGCTTCGTATATGCGCCGTCAAACTTTCATGGATGCATTCACTCCAACTACTATACTGAGTAGGTGGGTATACACCATTTAGTTTGGTGCATTTCTTATGAATCGACGGTTCCGCTGTGATTTACAGAATGCAACTAGTTGTGGAATACGATACGAGCGATTAAGAATGGCGATATATCTGTCATTCATGTATACCTATATGTAGACCGATATCCTTCCTGTCTCCGAATCAACAGTCTGGTGTCGCATGCTACGTCCACGCTATGGTGGTTGAATTCATTACTTTCGAATGATCCCCAAATAGGTTTTTTAGGATTAGATGAGGAGCAATCGGGTGGGCACACAGTTCGGCTGTGATCGCCGCTCCAAGAACCTAAACGCACACAATGACTAAGGTTACGTCCAACTGAACTAGCCAGCGTCCATCTAGATCAATGGCTTGAAATCTGGGGAACGTGAACCTTTATCTGTCGGCTGTGGTGATTTCTTCTAATTAAAATTATTCTTAAAGAAATTTCAGAAATTGGTTATTTGAAAGTTCTACAGAGGTGGGGTAGGTGAACCAAACAATTGATTGGTGCGGGAAGTTGGAGGTGACCCAGCAAATTTGGTTGGGGGTGGGGGTAGTCAGTCGTACATCCGTAGTCTTACTTGCGTCGATATGGTCCTTCCACGTTCATCTTCACAAAATCAAGCTCTTAAGTCTAGCGCAGGGGACTCTTCATTACGCTGTGTGGGAAAGGTCAGATGGGGTTAAATAGGAAAAATGGGAGATGACGGCAGTGTGTGCGAAAAATAAGAGACGTCAGGACAATACGTGGCGTTCAATTCGTAAGACTTATCCAAGCGACAAAAAGCTGCCAGGGCATCCTAACCCAGAAGTGAGGAAGATAGGACAGTCGCGGCTTCGAATCTCTAACAGCGAAACAGTGACCGATGGGACAAAACCATTACATTAATTTAAATCTGGCGAACAGGTTGAAACCCGTCTACACAGCCTGAAATAAGCTTTTCTCGTTTTGTGTTATTTTCAGGAATTAGTCCGCGCAGAAATGATTTGGTAAGAAGGACTGTATGGATGTTGTTCTTCATCGCAGCCTAATCTGTGACGGCGGTATGCAAACGGTCCGGCCTCGAATGATTGGGATAGACTTTCCTGAGTAGGGCTATGGAGCCAAACTAAAGCAACATTTTGATGCATAGGCTGCGTGCGATCCGAAGGAGCCGCAATGTCAGTGTGATTGAAGGTGTCCGTGGAAGTCGTGAGAACTAAATTAGAGAATAATGCTTGTCTTCTGTGATTGGTCTACTTGGCTAAAGCATTCCACGCACGATAGCAGAGATCACGTGCAAAGGTTATGTGAACTTCACAAGTACATACTCTCCAAAGAAGGAGAGAAGAGTCAAGATGGAAGGCGCACGGTTCAGTGGGATATAGAGTCAACCGATGTTAGTGGCGTTCTTGTTGTCAGTTTCTATCCAGATTGCCTGAGCGAATGTTTGGAGGTGTAGGCACCTCGGAATGACTGTAGTAAGTTATCACCAAGTCCCTTCCCCATCCACCTTTATTACTTTCTCTACAACAAGGCTTTCAAGTGAATCATGGTTGTGCGGCAGTGAAACATCGGTGTTGAACGCTGATGTCATGCTGTCGATGTTGACGATAATGACATCAGTGTCAGACGAGTCTGTGGGGCCAGACCTTTTGCAGACCAGCTCAGAGTTGCGGGTCATGCAGTCAGATTCCAATCGCCCCTGTGATCGACAACAGTTTGGATCATACCAGCCGTGATTGTCCCTGTATCGCAATAGGAGCCTTCTCATGAAGCTCTACCCAGAAAATCTGGTTATCGGAACTATTATTCTTGTAATATATGGTTTCTAACGTATAAAACTTCTAGAACCTTGGTTCCTCTATCCACTCACAGCTTTCTGGGTGCACTCAGTTTGTCTGTCCATCCTTTTTGAGTTGTTCCTTTTATTTGAGTGGAATTGTGGGCACAGGCGTTGCACCCACTGGTTAACTTGAGCACGGAAAAGTCGATAAAGCTTCGGTCTCTCAACGCTTTACACCAAGAATTGTCGGGTCAAGCTCCTGGACATGTAGTCATTGAACACGACGCTCACAATCGAAGGAGAGGCACTCTAGGTTGTGATGCATTTTATGTATCTTGGAAGTTGTATAAGTTCCGATTATACTGTGACAGATGAGGTTAGTGAACAAATCTCTAAGGCTAGGGTGGCGTTTACTAGTTTAAGACGCCAATGGCGGCAAGGTAGTTCATCGCTGCATCTCAAGGGACATGTGTAATGAGCTATAGTAGGGCTGTTTTGATGTGTGGCTGTGAGCTGTGGTCTTCGAAAACCGTTGTCGCGGAACCATAGATCGTAAGCTAATGTTGCTGAACCTACAACGAGATAATTAGAAAACGAGTGTTTTCTTGTAAAGTGGACTGTATCCAGGACGAAAAGCTGCGGTGGTCAAGCCATGTATTGAGCATGCCGAATCACCGTTGGCCAAAAAGAGCGCTGTTTTCCGTGTCAAATTTGCGGTGCGGCAAGCAGAGGAATATGAAAGTGATTGCGAAAAGTTTGGGTACTGTTGGCGCGATTGCCTTCCAGGAGAAGTCCGCGTGACACCACCTGTGCATAGTTGAAGACGTTACAACGTACGGATGCCAATCTATGTCAGTGACGTTCCTGTATCAGTTTTTGCCCGAATAGTTTGAACGAATGCCTGGAGATGTAGACACCTAAGAATTACTGTGATAGGCTAGCTCTAAGTCCCTTCCCTCTCCAATGCAGAAACTGGAGCAGACCGAGCTACTAGACATCAAACCGGAAATATGGGTGCGGTATGTGGACGGCACGTTTGTCATTGTAAAGAAAAATGAACTGTCGCGAGCGAATCAACTGCTGAACAACATGTTTCCCAACAGCCACTTCACAACCGAAATGGAAAACAACAAATTGGCGTTTCCAGATGTGCTCGTCACGAGTACAACAGACGGCCAACTGCAAACTGAAGCATACAGAAGGAAAACACACAGACCAGATTCTGAACTACTTTAGCAACCATCCGAATTGTCAAAAACGAAGCTGTGTAAACCTTTTTCAAACGGATCGAGCTTTTCTGCAATACAACAGAGTCGAAGACGAAAGGAGAGCGAAGACTTTAGCAGACATTTAAAAATAATAGCTAACCAAGGGATTTAATATGGAGATGATTCAAAAATCAATGCCAAGCCGCTTTTCCAACACAACCAGAACGCATCCTTGTATCAAAACCGTCGCGGAAATGACTGCAAGACATTTACAGCAACATGGATTAACAGTCGCCTTCAAGCCTGTAAGCAGGCTGGGAAGAACCCTCGCGAAACCAAGGAGACAGTTGGACGCGACGTCAGTCTAACGAATACGACAGACATTATGTTGGCCAAACTGGAAAACTTGCCACCAGAATACACGAACACAAGCTTGCCAGCAGAAGACATGACCCAATGCCACTCGTTTAAACACATGAAGACAAAGAATGACATCGATTCAATTGGGATAATTTTCAAATACTTGCTCATGTAAGAGAAAAAAGGGAGTGAAAGTTTGCCGAGGCGTGGCACTCCACACAAAAATCGCTCAATAAACGATCGATACCGACCAGGGTCTATCAGCCGCTACGAACAAAAGAAGTACATAGTCACGGGACTCTGAAATGGAAGACCAAACAACTTGTCAACCAACAGAGCAATCGGATCAAGGGGAGGAAGGTACCAAAAATAGAAGGCTATTGAATCAACCAACCAAGTGGAACAAAAGCAGACCGTAAAGCAAGGAAACGACCCTATCACAACGGACCAACCAGTTACAAGGAATGAGACCACGACGCAATCCAGATCCCCACGTGACCAAGCAAGTCACGCGAAGACCAACTAGGGACCAACCAAACACATTACAGTTACTAGATGCTGTTTAGAGACCATATAAGCAAAGACAGAAGAAAAGAAATTTACTCACTCAACCCCGCACTGACGATGTCACCTCGACTGGTGATGAGACGTTTGCAATCCAACTGCCAAGCTCGGCAAACAGACCAACAACCAAACAAGCCAAGCAGTCAACATCACAATGTGGCAGCACTAGCCAGGTGGCACGCTCCGTCGTGGCGCTGGACGATCTAGGTCTTCATTCAATATACGAATCGGATCAATACATCCTGCAACAAAACTCTGGAACCATTCAGGCTTTTTGACATAACTTCCCCACTAGTTTACCAGGCGGAAACATCTTTTTTAAACAGACTAAACCTGGGATTAGTGACAACCGAATACCTTGAAACGTTGTGCTAATATGCCCCGCAGTTCTTAATTTGGCTGAGATTAGAACTATATGTTGGACAGTCTCGACAGAGCAGAAACCAGTAATAAGACGTGTGAACGACTGCATTATCACATTGGAATACCCCGTCCATCAACTCGTGGCAATGTATGGCAGTACCGAACAACAACAACCGTTCTGATGTCTTGGTGTAGGCACTTGTACCTGCAACTGTCAGGCTAAGCTTTCCAGTGGTTGTTTGGTTTGTGTTGGACAAGACTCGAAAAACCTGTTCGTGGCGTGCGGTCCCAGTGTGATTCTCATGTGTTTATTTTAGTAGTTTTGAGACCTACAGATACCTTGCCATTAACCGTTTACCACAAAAATGGGAATTACAATAAGTTCACATTCATTCGCTTTCGTTTCACCCTGCTTCATCCATGGTTGTACAGTAGTTGGGCATCGACTTCCGCTACTGGCCTACTGTTATCCAGGATGACGATGAATATCAATTAGTATTGTCAGCTGGATCATTCCAAAAACCGATATGAATTCAGATTCATCGAAGGCGCAGCAGGTCTGTGAGGTTGTGTCACTCGACACGTGCAGAAAGCGGGAAAGTTTGCAACAATACTTGGGTACAAGGGACTGTATCGAGCTCAAGCCCCCCAAAGTTCGATTGCGCTTACCTTGAACCGAACTACCTGATAGCTAGAGTTAGTAACCGGACCGTCTTCGGTGACGATAAGACCTTCCTATAGGGATCAAAAGCATGTATAACGGACACAACACTCGGATAGCGACCAGGCCATTCATGGAGGATGATGATGGTTCAAAATGCTGTCTTTTTGTGGAGTACGTAGATCAACAACCATTGTCAGCTATGTTCAAACACTGCTCTGTATTGCCACACAGTTCCACAGTTAAGGAAATGGATAGGATATTTTGACTAGGCTCTGCTTCAAATCATCACGAACCAGTCACCCTTACTTTGCGCGAAGATAATGAACCGAGGAACGTTGACAAGCCGAGTATACATAGTTGACAGTCAGGGAATGCAAGACCAAGAAGACCTCTTAGAAACGGGAATAGGGAAACATCAGTCAAAATGTCGCCCAGAAGCGCCCCAAAATATTGCATTTCGGGTAAAATGACCGGGGATAGAAACACCTTCAACAGGACACCAACGGGGTGGCTCCAAACTTTTGTCACACACATTTTTTGTTGATTTAAAGTCAATTCCTTCAATGTTCTCGGATTCTGATGGCAAGCATCCACTGCTGATGAAAATCCAGTCTTATCGTGGTGCAACGGTCTGCGTACTTACACGGGCTACATTAGTGGGGTGCACTTCAATGTCTGCAGAGATTCTCCTACCAGGGTCGTCAATAGATGGAAGTCTTACGAACGCAGTCACCTCATCTCTAGAGCGAAGCATGAAACGCCTACGACTCCCGTGATGGTGGTGGCATACACTCATTATCTTACGGTTAAGCCTTTGAGGTAAACGTTTTAAGCTTTGGCGTCCTGGCAGTAACCTGGATCATGTACAGTTTGAAACTTGGCAACTAAGATTACTGCGCATCTACTTGTTCTTCGGCTTCTACCTGGATAATCTGAGCATGTTGTTAGTAATGAATCATTTATGTGCACAGCTATTAACACGTTGACATTGTAATGGCCACAAAAAGTACATATAGAAAAGAAATCCTGCAAATAGGCGGCAGAATTACACGTGCCCGAATACTTTCGAGCTGATGGAGACCTCAGAAGAACATTACCTACTCGAAGTATAAAATAAGCAAGGATGAACAATTCGGACCTTCTGCAGATAGTTAGTAAACAAGCTTCGACTCCAGTGTTTGTAATGTGACGTTTGACTGTGTGGGATCTTATAGCTAACAAAATGCTCAATTCGTCACCTGGAAGAAGACAGTGATCATGTATGCCGGTTGAAAGTTATTGTGCCAATGAATATATACGCAAGTCCAACATACCTCGAATGAGGCAGAAACCTGAGGCTATAGGTCGTAACCCTCAGTCTGGCTAGCTTCGTTTGGCAGTGGCGCATGAAGAGCGCTCGAGCGGCTACACGATAGTTGTCACCCACACAAAATATGGGCCACGAATTGTTTAGGAATTTGTCGACGGCAAACGAAGGATTCGAAACGAGGGTTACGCATGAGTAGCTGGTAGTATACTGCTGTTTGTAGGATCAGGAAAACAAGTTTACGGCGCCACAAGTTTGAACACGTTACCGCAGGACTGGCACACCGCACGAAGTCCGTACCGAAATTTGGGATGATGTGCAGGTGTAACATGTGAAGAAGAGGCTATGATGACTTCAGAACTCAAAGGTAGCAACGGATGGCATCCGAAAACTCATTTTCCGCAAATGCGAGTAGCCCCATAGACAGGGATGGAATTAGTTCAGACCAAACTTTTGACTGGCAGAAACGACTTCTATCATCACGTGAGGTCAGTTTGTGATTTTGGCCGCCAACAAAACATGTTCGGTGTTCCGCAATATTCCGGCGCGAGAGCTTCGGGCTGACGTAAAGAAGTTGAAGGACTCTAGTTCCCGTTGTACAAAGAACTAGCTGGTTGTCATATGAATGGATTTCAAGTATGAGTCTAATGATGTTCCACAGCTAAACTTGATCCTGACGCCGAATAGAGGCGACAGCTTCCCGATCCTGAAAAAGTTTATTTGGAAGGAACTACTACGAAAAATACATGCCCTTGTGGAAAACCCGCAACTGCATGTCAGGACAGTGTTAGAGAGCACCAAGAGGCCCAGTACTCAGCTTGCATCCGATTGACAAGAACAGCCCATCATCCTTAACAGCTATAAAACCTCACAAACGTTCTTCAGTGACTAGCTGCTACAGTTCCGTACTCCGATTTTCTGGAGTGATGAGGATAGATAGTTACGTACTGGAGGTAGTATCTGATATAACTGACGGGCGAATCGAGGAGTGGTAGCGGAGTTTTCAATGGGAGATCATAAGATGAAACTATGCATTGAAGGCAACAACTTGAACGTACGCGCGACACTCAGAGTGAGACCGGACCATGTCTGTTAATGTCTCTAACCACTGATGTCTCGTCTCGGGGTTCCCACGCGGGGGGACGGCAATAAGCAACGCAGCCGGGTTTGTTGGTAATGGGTTTTATACTTCACTTCCAAGTCGTTACTAGACCTCCTCTGACTCTTTCCACCCCCCACGTGGCTGTGCGAAAACATTTCTCTAAGGAATTCTGTCGACCAGCGCAACCTGACGAGTGTGATCAGTCCACCTATGGACTAGGACCTTTAACACCAAAGTCGGCAAAGACAAAGTCACCCCTGTGGTTTTTAGTGGCAAAAGATACATACTATAACATGCATTTCCAACTTGTCATGCAAGCCACCGTAGTTTCTGCCCCACTTGGTCATAACCCACAGTGGGAATATCAATCTCCCTTCTTCTATGTAGCATATATGCGTGCAGTAGTAAGCTCGTCCGCCTCAGAAGTCAAAACAGGAAAGCAAATGTAAAAATTCGTGATCATATTCACACCTGTATCACTAACCACTTGTTCAGCAAAAAAAACTAAGGGAAGCGGAAAAGGAGGCGAGACATGAGGAAGTAGAAACAGATGAGAATAGCACATGGACATTTCTTGATCAAATATGGCACAAGATCCATCAACTCGTAATCTGAAATGGCTTGGGGGTGGAAACGCAATATGAACAGTGTTAGGGAAAACGAAGGACAGTCTGCACCCCAGAACTTCCAACCAATGGTCAATGGAAGAGGAAGACCAATGCAAATCAGATGGTTCTTTTCGTAGACGAACGTGAGAAGTAGTCAAAGATAGCTCAGGAGTTGACATGGGAGGGGTGAGCAATTTACAGTGGGGTCGTGTCAAGGGGGGGCGGGGTGAAGCGCACCACCAACGTGAAGTAAGAACGGGAATAGAAAAGAAACGAAAACAAAAAAAGAACGTATCGAACCATGAACTATACATCGTGAGGATATGGGATATGTGACGGAGGAGATAAGGTGAAAGAACGAATACCGAAATGATCAAGGCAAACCAGCATCGAATAAGCGAACTCCGCGCAGATAGAAAACAGTCTAGTTGCCGCATATAAATCAAAGTCAGTTGGAAGGGCGCCACAGAAGTTAAATGGAGTATCGAAAGAGGATACTGTTTGCCAGAGCCACCCGACACTCAGGAAGAAAATACATGTCTGTTCAAATAACCACTGGTGTCCGGACTTTTGGAAATGGTATACCAGCCTGAAGGAGCTGGAAAAGAACATAAACGGAATAGGATTGGAAATGAAATTTGCTGATTTAGGGTAACCACTAGATAGCTGAGATAATTTACTGAAAGACATCTACAATACTCCTCATCAAAAGCCGAAATCGCTGGGACGGTACGAGAAAGGGATGGCATGAACCAAAAATACACCGATTATTCGGATTAGCCGATGAAAGCCTACTTATTTGACTGTATACGTTAGTGAATCTAGTAGTGCATGTTGGCAGAGTGAATGCTCGAGGTGAAATTCCAGTTTAGTTGTTGAACGTTAATGGATGGAAAAATACATACAAGCTACAGTCATTATTAGATTGTGGCTTCGTGATTGAGGTATACGACTTTTGCACTCTGATAACTGATTGAACCGGTTGTTTCGTTTACCAATAAGCAGGCGGTGCGAACTTCGTTCACACATTGTTGATCTACTAGTGTAGAGAAGAAAGCCCTTCGCCGCGAAGTCGTTTATTAGCAAACACCAACTAAACAGTTACAAGCTATTGGACAGGAAAGTAAACGTCTCATATGCACAGAGTTTTTAAAAATTGAATACGCGCCTTCTTGAACTTCCATGAATGTTCACTGACTATCACGCAATTGTAAACGAACATTGCAGAGCAGTTCCACAAGTTGCGTGATGTACTTCACCTCCCATTAGACGCGGGGCGGAGCTTCGAGAAAACCACAAACTACTCGTATGCCTCATCAGTAGTATCCGCCGTTACACTAGTACGCGCTGGTGATAGATCAGGTCGAAGTGAACAGACTTTCCTGCTTTGCCGATTAACCAGATCGGCTGATTACCCACAAACGAATCTGTTGGTCCACGTTCCACTGTTTGACGGTGCCTCTCGGAACAGATGAACTAAAAGTGCTCACTGGATAGTGAAACCACCGCACAACCTGGTTGACTAACGTCATCATTAATATTAAGTTGAATGAAGGTTGGTGTGCACCCGGAATCAGTCGATGCATTTGTAGCAGCGAGTTCAGCACACGCGATTATTTCAACCCACACTAACGAGAAAAACCTAAGAGGTCGACGTTTCATCGGGGTGGCGACTATGGAGAAAACTACCCTCGAAGCGCTACTTTGCGTTCTCATCTCCCAATCAACGATGAAATCAGATAGACCACACCGCGATCAGCTTCCGGTGACATGGATATATTCAGGACTGCAGATCATACTGGAAGACCCATGTCAACCTACGTTGTCTGGCGGTTATATTCATTGACCGAAGGCCACCAGCTTGAGGTAATGGTCGGGCTTGAATGACCCCGTGGACTACACTGACTGGAACATTGTTCCACAAGGTTTAGCCGTGCACAAATTATCCAATACGGTCGAAACACGATCAAAACTTGCCAAAGGCCTGGCTCCAAACGCATCTGTTGTGCGTAGCGACATGAAGAGTGAGACATCTGTCTTACTTACAGCGTCCTCCGGCTGGACCAGTCAACCGCAGCCAAGCGGCTCAGACTATTAAAAGCCATTGGCTCCGGGCAGGATCCGCCAACAAGACCTTACAGCCCACTGGCTTCAGACTTTCCCGTTGAAGGCTTCCCTATCATCGGCCTGTGCACCAGGAAATAGCGTTCACCGCTGCACCATTTCGCTAACTGTCTGTCACCTGTATCCCCCGTCAACCCTTCAACTAGTCCACTCCGGCCCACTCAGTCGTTAGTCACTTAACTCATGTTCCGTGTCTGAAATATCGTGCAGTCAAAAACCAAGACAATCTGATACTGAACCGTTAGGGCTTTCAGTATCCATACTCTTTGCCATCTATTCCTGAACCCTTGGTTTCCCTCAGTCGATGTATGTTGTCTCCGAAAAAGCATGAAGAATCCACACTTCGGTCATACACCTCAAACTGCGTGATAAGAACTCAGATGCTGCCCTAAGCAAGTGTCTTGCGATCCTCACACAATGGCTCATGTTACCTACGGTGTGGGATTTGCGGTTAGACCCAGAGCTGAAAGTGCTTCACTGGGGTAGATCTTTGTCTGATCAATGCAGGGCGATGGGGTAAATGGTTTTTATTCGCCACGCCAGCATGCATCCCAAGACACTGCAGCTCTGAAGCTGAGAAAGATGACCTTTATAGAGATCGGTCATGGCTGCTATGGCCAGCATAAAGAACGGATAATATAAAACGTTCAACAGAATTATGCAGCAAAAAAATTCACTCACGTTTCGCATGTTCAATGAGGTATACTTCATTGTGTTTCACATAAGACCTTGAATAGTTGGCCTCACAAAGGGTGGCAGACAAAAGCTCAAACGATACCTAAACCTGTTGCCGACCTCCTCGATGTCTCAAATCGGACAACTGACTTTCCACAATCCGGAATGTCAACTTTGACGACGAACTTTTAGCACAAAAGAAACAACTAGTAAGATGATGAGGTGAGAAAAACAGACCCCAATCCGAATGCATGGTACTGTCCACCTCTGAATGGATCAGATTTAATGGACTGGCCAGAAGTGGCCTGTTCTACGAAGCTGACTTCTCTTAGCGGGGGTTTAGCATTGAAATGTGTTACAAGGGACCAGCTGAAAACAGTATTCCCGTCGTCATCATCATTGTCAGCTGTAAGAACCACGTACTTTTCGTACAGCGGTTGTAGCTGCTATAGTTTCGTCCACCGATGATCTGGGGAGGTGGGGTAAGTAGCTACGCATTGGTTGGCTCTCTAGAAGAGGCAAATGTATATAGACCGGGTAATAAACAGGGAATAATGATGATAGAACAAACGTAAAATTCAAATTCAAATAATAGAATAGCACAATGAACTCACCATTCACAGATTTGGGAAGTTCGATGTGAGATAAGGCACCACGTTGTTCGCTACTGTGACAGAAGCTCCAGTTTGACTAGAAGGTCGAAAATAAGAGGATAATCTGTGATCCACAGAGGATGCATCAAATGAGTGGTGTGGTAGCTGTTGGAGAGGAGAATGGGACAGGCCCAGCTGGGACGACGTCTGAGAAAGGAGGACGGGAGGGACATGTGTTTGCGTGGATTCTGGTGCTGCCAGGCTTGAAAACCTGTTACTGGTCGTCGGTATACTGTACACAGTAGAGGGGGCATTGGAATTAGCTGTTGTGGAAAACACGGTATCGGAGAGCCGCGAAAGTGTAACCGGCATAAATTGGTAAGGGGTGCAAAGATCCGATCGTACGTGCTCCTTCCTCTGAACTCCCGTAAAGTAGGTGGTGTTATAGTATTCCTGAGGAACTGTCCTCGTGTCTGGTTTAGGATGCTGCTCAGATTCTACACGCGGTATAGATAGAGAACCAGCTGAATTGACTGATGCCATAACGTCGGGATCAATTATCAAACGTCCGGCATCCTCCTCTTCGGATTCATCCTCAGAAAATGTTGGGATATCCACTGCATCGGATAAAATGCCAGATGCCCTGAGATCCGGAAAAACGTGAGGGAACTGTGAGAGGAGTTCAGCTGATGGGTCAGAGTACGGATCCGTATTAGGAGGGTCCGATTCCCTAAGTCCGGTAACTTCGGAAGTCTGGGACTCGGATACAGGAATAACCGCACACAGTGATTCAGACCCGAGAGCTTTGGATTCCGCTTTCTTCGTAGACAAACGAACACCTTCCTGTAGCCTTTTGGGTTGGACATTCTTCGGTCTGCCTCCTCTGAGTGAAGAATCTTTACGACTGCCCCGGTGGGACAGTTTGAGTCCAGAGGTTGAAAGTACGATTTTCAGTGTTCCACTGGATCCACTAGGCTCGGATATAATATATGTGTTTCGGTCCGAATGAAGCGATTCTGTTGTAGCGGTCAAATTGGTCTGTGTGACCGTTTTTCGACCTCGCCCCCTACCAAAGCCTCGTGTACGTCCAGCGGTAGTTCGTCTTCTACCGGCTTCAGAGGGAATAAAAATAGGCAAATTTCGAGGACTACTGCGAACGCAATCCGACGACTTCATGGAACAACCTCGTCTGCCTCGTAGGCTTCGCGTGCGACCCCGGTGACTGCTACCCCGACGAATGGTCACGGGAGGAATTATTTCCGATGTGGAGTACTCTGTGATCGCAGCGGATACAACTGGTGGTGACTTGGTGTTTTCTATAGCCTCATCGGGCATTCTGGTGGCTGAATCCTCAGCATTTTTATCTTCTGACGTCACATCCTCGACGTTAACCACCGAAAGTACGGGTTCTGAGCAGTTGGGCACTTTGTCCATCAATTGTTCGTTAGTTTCTGCAGGAAGATCGGTCTCCGGTTCATCGGTTACGTCAGAGTCGCATGAGACGTTGGAAACGGCTTTTTTCTCATCTGACTTGTGTCGCGCCTCATTAACGGCTTGACGGAAAATCCCACGCTTTTTCTTATTATCAAAGCGTTTGTAGTGTTGAAGAAAGTGAAACAATTTGTCACAAGGCATATAGGACACCTGATGCCAGGCAAACCAATGTAAGCATGCCACATAGGACAAGCGTTTTGAGCTCATCGGAGAACTTGGTTTCTGTTGTGATCCGTTAGATGCTTCGGACTCTCCAACGGATTTTGACTCCACATCACTTGTTGATATTCTATGAATACTAGTAATTTGAGCAGGCCAAGAAGGCCATCCAGACAGTTTGCTCCAAACCAAATCGCCAACTCGAAAAACGGTGCCGTCTGAAAGACGACATTTCTTCACCTCATGTCCCAAATCTGTTGAATTCGTACCTTTTCTGGATGACCCTGATAAAGTTGGAGAGGAAGTCCACATTCCCCCGGTACCTGTGGCCACCTTAGGATCGAGGGTTTCAAATGAGCTATCCGCCGAAGAAACTGTCAAAGACCCACCAGTCTTCTGTGCTACCGACTGGTCATCAACTGTGTTTGTCGCAGCGGAGGAGTCATTTTCACTTGTAACTTGTGAACCGACGACCTCATATTGGGCTGAACTATTCGGATCGGCAGATGACTGATTTTGTCGATTGATTTTAATTTTCAGTACGGGCAGGCTTACGCCTGTGGCTTCGGTCTGATGGCTAGGATGAGGAGACAATTGCTGATATGTTGTATTGGATGTAGAGATAATTTTAGTCTTCTCATCCACACTTGAGTCTTCTTCAACAGTCGCTCTGTTGCGCATTGCGTCCGCGGAACAGCTAGTCAACTGCAGGCTTCGCTTTTTGGACACGGAACTACTTTTGGGTGAAAGGCACACAGGGTTAGAAGAAACAGTGGCCACAGGCTCATTGGACCTTGATCGAAGCCGGGAAGTACTGGAAGGAGAAACAGCACAAACATCAACAGACTGTGGGTCGCAAGCAGTGGAACATGGGTCAAAGATCGCTGGAGCACTCGAACCCAACGGTGGTGCAACGGACAAGGATGTGCGTTCTTCCTGGGATCGACGAGCTCTAGCCTCACGAATCCAGCGATTCTTCGGCTTTTCGTAGTCCGTCGCCTTTGTTCGGTTCACAACTTGGAACTTCTCTCTGTTGTCCACGGACATCCGGATAACCGAATCTGAGTCAGAAGCTGGAACTGGCTTCTCAGGAGCATCGGTAGCCCCCATGCAACGATCCTGAACGTTCTGAGTAACCGAGTCAGAGGAAGCTTCCTTTTGCGTAGAGATAATCAACATTTCTTGTTGTACGGTTTGCACTGGGGCAGTGTGGCTGGTGGTGTCGGGAGAAATAGTGTTAGACTGACTATCGTGCACGCCAGAACTTTGAAGACTGCCAGGTCGACTCCGGGTGCGATACCGTGAGGACGCCAAGTCAGAGCTGTTTACACACTTTTTCGATGAAACACGAGTGACAGTTGTTGACGGTGAACGTGACTCATTCAGACTGGGTTTCTTAGCATTGCTTTGATGGACCGAGGATTTACCTTCGCGCGATTGAGGACGCTTGCTTGTTACGAGACTTCTATCTTTCTGGATTCCTGTGAGCTGCGTGATTGATAAGAGATTGGGCTTCGAAGATCGACTCGGTGGAAAACGGAAGGGAGTGGCAACAGAAACGTACTGTGCTTTAATGCGATTCTTTCTAACTAGAGAATCAGATGGTTTCGTCGAAAAATTGTCAGCTTTTGGAACAGGTTGAGGGAGGAAGCCACGATATGAACAGTCAATGGAGACGACTGACGCAGCTGTTTCTGGTGTTATTCGCTGCTGGATTGTTGGATTGGCTTCTGTTGTCTGGGGCTGCAATATCTCTGATGAGACCACCTGTGGAGGAACCCGCCTCGACTTTTTAGACCGCTGCATCAGGGGACTGTTTGGTTTGTGCCTTAGTTGAACAACTGACGTATCTATCACAGAATCGCTCGTTTCAACGATGGGTTTCTCTACCGTGTGTATGCGTCTGCGTTTGTTTACGATAGGATCATCAGAGTTGCTGTCTACCTCTGATTCGCGGCCACTTAAGGCGTAATCTTCATTGAGTTTCGGAATGATGGATGGTGTGACATGCTTAATAGATTGCGAAGAGTTGTCCATCACCGTAAACGAGGTTTGGTTCCGACGGATCGTCTTTCCATTCGCAGTAGTTGCTGTAAGTTCAGCTAGTTCACTATCAGAATTAGCCGCACTTGAGTCACCATTCACACGTTCGGTTTGTGAGGGGAGACTGCCCGATGACATTTCAGTTCCGTTTTCCTTGATATGGTAAGCCTTCTTACACTTGCGGCATACGAAACGACGTGGCCGTAAGATACGGGAAAGCTGGGGTGCAGGCTGGTTCCGATTGCTGCGCTTGATTGCATCTGGCTGGAATACGTTGAGGCAAGAAGCCTGTCCTTCTAGCTTGTATGAATACCGTTCAGTCGAACATGGGATGGTTTTCAAGTTGATCCCAGTAGTGGGCGTTGTGAGTGGGGGCCAAAAAGGGGTACCACGTATCCTTTCATGGTTGACGCCGTACTGACTGTAACTGGAATACGGGGAATAACAGAATGTTACGGTAGTACTCACCACTGGTACCCATAACGTCACAATATGTTGGACATAATACACAGCAATGATATTAGAGGACAATAAGGGAACTGTGACATTCGGTTTCTACAGAATTGCCAGGTTGACCAAGAGCGAATCTTAGTGGTGATGGAACGCAGCGAATTAATTGATGCGAATCGATGGACAAACCACATTACCGGATTAAGACAATGGTGTATTAACACATAAAGTAGCGTTAAGTCATACTCCACAGTTGCGTACCGTTAGAGTCCGGTACGTGGAAGGCTCCACAGGTGCAGTGGGCCGACGCTCCCGAGGATGCGCCGGACGTAAATATCGCGACCAATAGATTTAGCCAATAACATATCAAATCGTTCAGTGATGGCCCACTCTTGACCTATAGCACGAGAGTGAGACACTAATAGATCATCAAAGAAGAGAGAAAATCTAGGTCAACGATGAACTCGAACAATGAACTACTTGGGCGGAAGTCGTGTCTTGACCCAGATAAGTTACTCCGAGTTGAAAATGACAATAGCTGGGCCTTGTAGGAGTTGAGTATACGTATTCCCTTTGGTTCATGCTGGCTTAACAAACAAATCGAAAAAGAGTAGAAGTTAGTATTGTCCAGTCAAACCTAACCAACCTAATCAGTCCATACTCCTGTGAAACAGTGTAGCTTTAACGTCAGTAGTTGAATGCTGGTACGATGTAATTAGTTTAGTAAAGCAACTGAAACAAAATCTCCGAATGAGATCAACGCGTGCCACGATCGAACTAAAAGCGCCCGATAAAAAAGTACGATAGAGTGCCCGAAGCCGACGGTCATTCGGCTGTTACCAGAAAATACTTAGCATGTCACTAAAACACAGAAGTGAGAAATGAACCTATCTAGAATTCACTCGCGCTTAAAAGTAGGGTCCAAGCTAACTGTGCACCGTAAGAAGGTGATGCAGTTGGGCTTCCAGGAACACACGGTAAGCAAGATTGCTTGCTGAGAAAAACTACTCAGGTCTCGCTGCTATCACCATTACCGTCGAAATCGTCAGTATAATCATTACCACCATCACCGTCTACATTACAATCGTCATCATCGTTGGCATCAATGAGATAATTCGTAAATGATAAGCACAGTACAGTCGCATCAGTCAAAATAGCCAGCTGGACATAAGACAATTAGTTGTGTGATCTTCAACAGAATGAATGCCTTCTAAACCATGTGACCCATCTCCATGGTCTAAAAAGACGAGCCCAACTAAGAGAAAATATCTCATGTGGCCGAACTTTTCATGGATCTACATCAGCCAGGCACAGTAATTCTAAGTCAAAACTGTATATTCTTCATCATTACCCCAGAGTCCGCCATTCAGAAACCCAGGAAAAGTGGGCCTCACGACCATTATCAGGTATAAACTGTGCGCATAAAATACAATTTTTAAAACCCTGGGCCGAGCAGTAGGTAGCTGTGCATGGAAGGCACTCGCTGGTAACCATGAAAGGGAGATGGTGAGTGTTTCTGGTGTTGACCCTGCAAGTGAATTCAATTTATACTGGAAAGTAAGGAACTTTGTGCAGCGGTTTTGTCCTAACTAAAAGGCACTACTGGTACACATCACCTCAAATTTCTGCGGAATCGAAGCAACAACTTTCCAAACGAGCGTTTCTTTGTTGAATATGGAGACTTAGAAGACTGGTTATGCAATAAACAATAGCTTGACTGAGTGCACACCAGTAGGTGCGTAACCAAATCAACGTCGCTATGTGTTTAATCGCGGGGAAAACAAATACCAGTACAGCCGATTTTGCTAGTACTTCGCAGGCATGCGAAAATATCTGAATGGTTAACATTCATCATGCGAGGTTCTACGGGCAGATAAAACTCCACCACGCGTCTAAACATTCCAATGTGGTCGAAGTGGAAATCGGTCTATCTCGATATGTGTAGGTCATTGAGAAGTGCTCCAGAGGGATATGCTAATCAGACGTCCTCTGTAATCTCAACAGATTTTCCAGAAAGACGGAAACAGATGCCTGGGGCTCCAACTGGGTAGGTACAGTTGGCTGGCAGTCCAAAAGGCCTGGTCACTTATTCGTTTTGGACCAACAGAGAATTTCTGCACCAACAATTCGTAGGTGTGGACTCGCCGGAGGACTGGACGATCTTAATGGGCTTTTCTAGTGGTGTTTGTGCATCTTGCTCTTCTTCGAAAATGATAACAATGTTTCCTGCATGTTCCGGGTCAACAAGACTCCCGTTCAAATGTGTGAACACTAGGAGCTTGTAGACTTCAGAGTTAGCCGCACTCCTACACCAATGATGAACCTAAACAAAGGAGAGAGTGGACGTCCTTGTAGGGTACCAGAACTCATAAGAAAGTTTTCTAACAGCTCCTCATAGGAATAAACCGACCAACAGAACCGAATGCGTCCTTGAAAACAATGGCGCATAAATGCATGTCGTTCCTATAAAATTTGACGGAGTGTGAAGATGTGGTCCGGGCAACCCTTTCCCGGTCGAAATCCCGCTTACTGTTCTCGGATCCCGTCTTAACACGCTCTCGTAGGATGACGCAAACGGACTGCTAGGCAAAATTCCACACTGATACTGCTCATAGCTAGGCACTGCTACGGTTGAGAAGCCTATCCTGCACAAGATTAGCGAAAAGTTCGGGCCGCTAGCCGCTGCGACATCAAGGCGAGCTCAGACTGGTCGAAAGTCTGGTCCCAACAGCCAATCATGACCCAGTATTCACCAAATGCCAGTAGCCAATGGTGCATCCAGGCGTCAGAAGTTCTAGAATGTTGTCGCGGCATACACTTCATACACGACGCGCTGTACAA
Organism: Clonorchis sinensis; assembly: GCA_003604175.2. Lineage (NCBI taxonomy): Eukaryota > Metazoa > Platyhelminthes > Trematoda > Opisthorchiida > Opisthorchiidae > Clonorchis > Clonorchis sinensis. Next base: position 199,575,757 of record CM030369.1, read on the forward strand.
GTGTTTTCGACTTGGTTTTGAGCGTTACTATACGTTGTGTACCTTTGGTGGTTGTTTTGACGAGAACGCTAGCTTGGGAGGTTCAGACTGAGGATTAGGCTGAGGAAAATACCGTTATTACACGGACTAACCACAATGAATACAACATCCAGCTCGAGCACTTTTTTAAAATGGGCACCCCAGCTGGTTAGAGCGGTTCACTTCGTCCAGGCGGAAGTAGGTGAGTTAGGTAGGCATCAATTGAGGATTTCACCTCCATTCTTAAACAGAAAGGGTGAGAGTTCGTCAGGACCAGCAGCTCAGTGAAGCTTGAGGGAGGAAAGACACTGCTGTATTTCCGAAGCCGTCCGAATTTCCAGGATTCCGTTGCGGTTTGAGTCAGCTGAACTGCTGTTGAAAGCGTTCAGTCCATCAGTTTGGGTTTTTTGTTTTGTTATAACCAAGCCGTTGTTATTAGTGAGTTTCTGGGTCTGTTCGGCGTATCGGCTCGAACAGATTATGCATATTCCCAGAGGTTATCACTTCCTCCATCTCAGCTTTCTACACCATAAAGCTTCATGATTAGATTAGATGCTTTTTTCACCCGAAGTCTGACAGTAATAAAAATCCCAAACTAAAGCTGCCACTTTGACGTGGTGGTCGGGTTTGAGTGCTGCAATGATCCCGCGGGCTACACTGGCTGGAACGTCGTTCCACAAGGTGCAACCATACCAGGAGGGCCAAAGGGGAGCAGTCAGACCAAGAGCAGCGAGACCCCGTACTACGAGTAATCGTGCTACGAGGCGGTCTGGGGGTAAAGTCGTACTGTCCTCTGCGACAGGAGTGTGAAGGCAGTAAGGCGTTTCCCCCAGGTGACCAGCATGTCCATATTTATGGAAGCAGCGATGCTGCCTTCCCCCGAGGAAGGACGGGTTAGAAAAGGTCGGCCCTAAAAACCGCACACTCCGATCGCCCAACGGTTGACCGTGACCGCCGGCGCATTATCCACTACGGTCGAAATACTTTAAAAACCAAAGAGTCCGGTGCTGCTCAAAAGGCACCTGCTGTGC